>JARQSU010000510.1:412059-559287 GCA_030142265.1 Calameuta filiformis | reverse complement strand
AAAGTTTTGGCAGTCATTGATTCTGCCAAAAACCTTAAAAAACTGTAAGTGCAATAGTTGTGGGGGTAGGATACAGCCATGAAGGAATGGAAGGAAAGAAAAGTAAGGTCAGTTTCAATTTAGTTTTCGTAAAAATCCGTTCATGGCGCCACTGTGCCAAGATGGCGACTGGCTGTCAATGCTATATCTCACCGCGTTCAATTACTCCTGAAAAACTACAAGTCGTAGTTCAGTATAATTTGGTGTAAAGGTATTTGATCCTGTTGACAATGATCATCATGCATTCTCTTGAAAGGATCATTATCTCCCTATTTTTGTTAATAATCGTTTGTCAAAGAACAATAACTGTTTCGGCTTTGCCACCTGAGCCCACGTCTAACAAGCCTGTTGTTCTCTGGCATGGAATGGGTAAGTTTATTGTTATTAAAATATGAATTTAGTTCGAATAAACTTACAGTACTACGGTATACATATTCACTTCCAGTGCTGCGAGTATTTTCGTTTATCTCTTTACCTCCATGCAATTTAACGATGCAACAATACTTGCAGTGAGTTTCAAAATATAACTCTGGCTGGTTTGGATGAACGTCATTTTGACAGTTCATAACGTCATAGCTGCAATCAGCTGGTAGAACGTGTCGTTA
The DNA here is from genome assembly GCA_030142265.1 of Calameuta filiformis. NCBI lineage: Eukaryota > Metazoa > Arthropoda > Insecta > Hymenoptera > Cephidae > Calameuta > Calameuta filiformis. The sequence goes on along the minus strand of JARQSU010000510.1, from coordinate 558,643 downwards.
TTTTGAACTTGACAATGAGATATTCAAATTCTTAAGCAACTTATTTGTAAACCTGTTTTATAGAAGAAAGTGTTTTTACTCCAGGTGATAGTTGCTGCTTCTCTTTTAGTCTTGGACAGATCAAGATTATACTGGAAGATCAGATTCCAGGGGTATATGTCAAGTCTATAAAAATTGGGCAGGATGAGATACAGGTTTGGTGAAACCTCAAAACATATATCTTAGTTAATGGATGTAATATATATTTGTTTATTGTACTTATTGTATTTATTCGTAGGATGTCGAGAACAGCTATTTTATGAATGTGAACAAGCAAATCGATCAAGTTTGCAATGAATTGTCTAATGACACGAATTTGCAAGATGGATATAATGCCATTGGCTTCTCACAAGGAGCGCAATTCTTGTAATTATGATTTTTAAATTCTTGGATAAACTGCTCATAATATAACATTGTCGACAGTGATAATCATAAGGGACAATATTGGTGTTAACAGGAGAGCCATTGCTCAACGATGTCCCAATCCTCCTATGTTGAATCTCATATCTCTGGGTGGACAACATCAAGGGGTTTATGGTTTACCAAATTGTGGTTCGCTGGAACATGTAGTATGTGATTATCTACGACGTATGCTCAATTATGGAGCATACTACAAGTAAATACATTGCTTTCTATTACGAATATCAGTGTTTAGAAATCGTAAGTTTATGCATGACATCTTCACAGGTTCGTTCAAGAGAGATTAGTGCAGGCAGAATACTGGCATGATCCCCTTCGGGAGGATGAATACAAGAAGTACAGTATTTTCCTAGCAGACATTAACAATGAACTGACTATCAATGAGGTAATCAATTGTAATTTATTGATATGTACTTATGATTCCATTAATAGTTCATATTTGAATTATACATGAATTATGTAGAGATTCTGGTTCTTATTCGTATTCATTTTTTCCACTGCGTACCGCTATCAGTACACTTATATCTTTTCACCCACTATTATAAACTGAACAATGGTTATATTTCATGTTAACACGAGCGTGTCCAACTCTCATGCAAACTTTTTATTGTTGAACTCTAGAACCTATTTGTATTTTTAGATGTACAAGGACAATTTGAAAAAGTTGAAAACATTGGTTCTCGTGAAATTTGAAAACGACACCATGGTTCAACCGCGAGAATCCGAATGGTTTGGTTTCTATAAACCAGGACAGGCTGTTGAGTTAGAAACATTGCAGGAGTCGAAGTTGTATACCGAGGTATAATATATCTGTTCAATTAATTAATGTATTATAATGTTCAATTAATTAAGTAATGTTGTGTATATTTATGTAATTCGATTTTCATTGTCGTAGGATCGTCTCGGGCTTCAAGAGATGGACAAAGATGGTAAAATACATTTTCTTTCAGTGAATGCCAATCATTTACAATTCACTGACGTGTGGTTCATTGAGAATGTTATCAAAGAATATTTAATATACTAATTCACTTAATTAAGTCGAAGAATAATGATAATATTCCGCATGCTATCTCCAGCTTCAGCAATATGTAATAAAATCGTAGAGATCATTGTGATAATTCATAAGCCAGTAGTCTTAACACCTAAGAAATCTTAATATTTTTTTATATCAATTAAGTATATATCGTCATTAAATACATTTTTTTACACACTGTTAATCATTTCTATTGTATCTTAATTAAATAAATCATCCTTATCGGAGCCAAATATTTACCCAGAGTCGGCAGCGAAGTTATATTTGAATCAACACTTGTGACGTATGCGGCAACGTTCGATATAGTTCAGGAATCCGCCTATAGAGGGTACACGTTTTAGCAATATCAAAACCCGCGATTATTCAAACGACAAATATAGGATCTGTTTAAACGAAAACATTATTAGAAAGAGATTCAGTTATAAAAGGACAACTCTGAGAGAATCGATACGAATCGAACGGCTAGTATAAGTTCACAGACTTTTTCCCTTGTTTCTTCTGAACTCTCACTTGATTGGCTAAAATCTATGTTTGTAGGAGAATCTTTGTAAAGACTCCTTACTTATAAAGAGTTTTGAGTTTGAAATAAAGACTTGTGTATCAACCTTCGAACAGAACATTTCGATCAAAACAGTTGATATATACGTTTATATCCTACTATTCACCTTAGTTTCGTAACAATTCTTCCAAATTCACAAGGTGAGTTTCCACTCTTTACCAACGAAACCCAGCAGCGAGGGACACCGAGTGGGATTTCAAGTATCCCGCGGAATTAGGCGCCCGAAGCGTTACGCATCCTGTCAAGTGGCGCCATCGCCCGGAATATTCAAGAAACATTATCAAAGTCAAAGAAAACTTAAAAGAACAAAAAAAGAAAATTACCATTTACCCACCAACAAAAAATCTGACTTACAGTAAGAAAAGCAACTGCATCTGCACTTTCTTCAAGATCAGTAATCAAAATACAGTAAACCGGTACCGTCCAAGATAATAAAGTCCTACGCACACGTCAAAACACAATGAACAACCGGTAAGCAGCAATATCCTTATCGCGATATCAATCGGTGTCAGCAAAGGCGTAACTGGGGGGGGGGGGGGGGAGACACGTACATACAGGCAGAACAACCTAGTGGAGTAGAAGCGGCAGGAATGAAAGGGTTTCAGGAAGATACCATGGCCGGGACTATATCCACCACGCTTGGTGCCCCCATTAAGAGATTACATTATGAGTTCACTTTGTACAGTTCCTCTACAGTCTCCCCTTGCAGATGGGAACTCGGAGTTAACAGTATGAACACTCTTCGCCCATCTCTCCAGGCTAGCGTTATTGTACGAGCGAGGGCTTCGTGCATGCGGATAAATATGTTTTTATACAAAAAGTTACCCCCAGCCGCCAGCCATACAAATACGGTCATCATATGATTACACTACGCACTCATCCCCTTCAGAGCAACGCACATTACGAGATGAGATATCCCCTGTAAAATTGCACGAGAACCTTAAAGAATGCATTGAGCTTATACTGGGAGAAAACTGGCTACTGCCAAAAATTTATTAATTTTATCAATTTTTATATTGACTTATTCATTTATTACCCTCGATCATTTTTTTTTACTTTATACCGTTACGTATACGGCATGCGAAATAATGGCAGTCTTGTATCGAGTGCAAAGATTGTTGTAGAACAATTGGTTTCTCAAAAGAATGTTCTTTAACCAAAAAATGAAAACCTTGAAGAATGCATTGAGCTTATGCTACAAGCGAACTGACTATTGCTGAAAATTTATTAATTTACTGATTAATTCATTACTTTGGATGATTTTTTTACTTTACACCGTTACGTATGCGGTATGTGGAGCGAACGAACTGGCTATTGCTAAAAATACATTGATTTTGTACATTTTTTTTATTGACTAATTAATTTATCACGCTCAATTGTTTTTTTTTACTTTATACCGTTACGTATACAGCGTGTGGAATAATGGCAGTCTTGTATCGAGTGCAAAGATTGTTCCTTTAGAATATTTATTTTTCGAAAGAATTCTCTTTGCTACTTTTCCTGCTCTCTTTCGAGAATCTTAATGTTTCGCGCGAGAACAATGAACGCGAATAGAGGAGAACCTGGAGGCACCTGAGTTCGCATTATTATTCGAGTTTTTCTTGGCGTTTCGTGGATTGCGAGGGTGGCTTGTCGAATCACTTAATAGATTGAGGCGTTATTGTTATTTGAATTTTTTTCTCTCTTCTTCCTCTTGTTAAGGACGACGTCACGCTCTTACTTTCTCTTTATCGGTTTCTCTTTTTCTTGGTATGTATGCGCCTTCTTGTACAGCTGACACAAGTATATAACATTGTGTTCTATACGTTGCTGATTTCCTTATCCTGATCTGTTGATTATTTCTGTCTTCGAAGTAACACTTTTTTCATTGAAGCTTATCGACTACGTAAATTTTTCCTTGGGTCGAAAAATAGTCAAAAGCATGTTTTGATCTGAGGAAAAATAATATTGTAGTAAAAAAAATGATTTTTTTTTTTAAATTTAATCCGAACGAGTCATCGGTGACGTTACCGTGTCTTCTGGCAATTTTTAATCCAAATACCAATCGTTTCTATTGGTCCACAAGTAAATGCAGAGGAGTTGCTGAAAACAGACAAACGTAAGACAAAGTTATTAAAAAAAAGAAAAGAAAAATAGAAAGGGTTGAGGGGTACGCCAAGGGATGGATAACTGTGAGGAAGGTTCTTTTTCTCTCTCAAGGGGGTGCACAGCCAATCCTCCCTCTGTTCTCCATCCTCTGTCGTGCCTCACGGACTGCAGGTACCTACGATTAGCTTATTATTCCGTGCCTTTGTCGACAGCTTGCGGAAAGCTTCAAAGCTTCCTCGTCTATATCTGACAAGAGTGTGGGCAAAGTCGATTCCTACCACACACATATTTCTCCCAACGTCAGCGCAGCGCCATTCCGGGTAACTATTATTTCACTCCCCGCGTAACAATAAAAGTTTGCAAATATTCTGAAAAAAAAGATATCAATATAAAAATTAACATAAAAACCACACTCAGTCGAAGCTTCGCACAATCACGTAAGTTTGTTAACCAAAGCTCGATATTCAAACCTAAACAAAGTTCTAGGATGAAAAAAAGTCTCTGCAATGTTGACTCAGCAACGATGACCAACAATGAATAACAATTAAGCGCAGGTAAAGCGGTACCAAAAATATCTTGGCTAAATAATCACCAGGGAGGACATTGTCCAGGATGCAGACAAGTCTTAGAGATTAGCATTGGCAATTAGAGAGGATGACTGCCTTCGGCTTGGCAGAAGAGAGCCCGCGATCTCATCCATTACCATCGCAGCTAATTTCAACAAAGCGAGATCCATATTGCACGACATCGAGCGACTCCTGGTGCGCAGCGCTAACGGGGATGCCATCCAGGAAGGAGGCTGGCGGAGGAGGAGTCGAACAACAGAGTATATTATACAATGCTATCTGCTGGTCCACAATCGCATACAGCTCTCAGTTCATTGTTTCCCAGTACCTACAGATGTGCGCCGCTCTCCATTGTCGATCTATAGCGAACTTCGTAGCGGGTTGCAAGGGTGCGCAAACTGAAGACTGAAGGGAGCTTTCGGTGCGCTGGTTGAGGGGATGGCGCCTCCAAAAGGAACATATCAATTCATTGTCATATCAGCACTATCCGTCTCTAGTCAGGTTAACGGGTGACTCCCTGATAAGAGCAAAGGCTGAAGCAATCGTTAAAAATTGTCTTACTCTGTCTTTCAGTTCACAAGGGGCGGCTCAAGAACTATCAAAACACACTTACACACGTATACATTCATATTCGTATGTCCCTAATTGATATTTTTATACAAGGGAAATATAATTAAAACACTTATCGACAATTTATTACTACTCGTTGGTACAACCCTTTGTACATGATTGTCTATTGTTATTGACAAGTACTTTTATTTGTTATTAACCGGTGCTAATCATCAATGTACTGAAGTCACCCGGTACATTGTAGGAATAACTGAAGGATACAGTCACGCAATAAGAGATGGGGGTGGGTGGTTGGTTTGATGCCAATGGGCGGTTAGACTGGGTTGGGGTAGGTTGGGGTAGGTATTCCGTTTGTATAATATAGCTACTCACTCGTATCGCTGTCTCTCTGATGTGAACGCAGCCTCAGGCTTATTATATGCACGTATCAGAATATATCTTCGCGTATGTCAAAATTATTATTAGCCGCCATTCTGATATTCGCTATGCGATCCTCTCTCTCTCTCTCTCTCTCTATATATATAATGCATATAAAGTATACATATATATTATAACCAAAGTCTTTGCCATGTCCCAAGGGCTTCAATGCGTTCACCAATCCATATACCAGCGGCGTTCTTAAATGAAAACATACCAATTTTCTATACAGCAGATATACAACAGACACAACCTATAATTTGCAACTAATATATATCTCACAACGGGTTTCCAGTTGACGTGACTGTTATGCTGATCATCGGAAAGCATCACCAGGATCATTATAACTTGTAGAAGTTGTGAATCTCGCGCTGTGCCTCGTAGACGGGAGATATTCTTTCGTATTCACTGTGGCAGGTTAACCAAGCGCAGACGACAACTAATACGCCAGGACACAATGTACCCAGGATGGATAGTAGGGTAGTTGCGTGGCTCATTATGGACTCACGTGAAAGCATATGGCGCGGGAGCTGAGCATTCAATTGTTTAGCGAATTGTCGGGATATCTGGAACACACAGCGAGTAGCGATATCCAACATGTTTCGGGCGGTATTGTTCTCGGTTTTTCTGAGCACACTGACGCGAGAGAACGACCATCTTGGAAATGAAGCCTAACCTGCAGGCCACGGCATTCCTCGGAAGTTTGATCAGTATTGGGCATATTCAGTATCTACTGATACGGATTTTATGCTTCTGTCGCCCTGTAACTCGCTGAAGACACCACGGATTCGAGAGTATCATTGTGACACTTGTTACCGCTTGAAATTCATAAGCGTATTTGATCGAAGTATAAAGATCGTTACTTAAATTATCAGGGAGAAACTGTCAGTCAATCGTGTTAGCGAATTTCATCTGGTTCAACATAACCTATCGTTACTAACCAATCGGAACGTAGGAATGTATCGTAGGCATTACGTGGGCAGTCAGGAACGTGAATTCGGGCCGACGGCTTCTTCTAATGCACGATACGGCCTGTCTCGGTGCATAGATAGGTAAGTACTCTAGACGTTCATTGCTCTAGGAAATCATACTTGGCTGCCGGCAAACAATGCCCATTGTCCGGCATATCATTTTCACTCATCCGCTATTTTCTCGAGTTTTCCAACAGGCAAACGGCGCGGACTCTCCAGGGCCTCAGTACCACCCACGAATGAATACTGTTCTCCGAGTTTCGGGTTTTCACTTTTCTCTCTCTCTCTCTCTCTCTATCTATCTTTTCTACTCCCGCTCTCTTACTCGCTACTCGCTCTCTTTCTTGTCCCATGTTACCCTCATCTCACTCTCTCTCTCTCTCTCTCTTTCCTTCCTTCGTTTTTCAGTTGGTTGGCGTATTGGAGTATTCGACCGGACAGCACTCGCTACAATGCACCATTGTTTCCGCGGTAGCCGCTCATATCGCCATTATCATCCTGCTTACGCGGCTAATCATTAATTGATTGTCGAGTTCACATCTTGAAAATCATCTCTAGGAAGATTACTTATTAAACTACACGAGAGACAGAAATCTATCAGCTAGACAACCACACAGTATCGGTACATATCTGTAGTCAAAATATTTTAATACAGTATACAAAAAAGCAATTTTAGATTTTTTTTCATGAATTCAAATTTTTGTCTTTGCTAATAGATTTTGCAATGTGTAATAAATCTACTATGGAATTAGCAATCGACGGAACATATTTAAAAGGTCAAGAAAAGCGTGACAACATTCCTATTGGCATTTACATTAGTATTAGTAAAGTCGATCTGACGGTTCTGTGATGGCGGTGGTGGTGGTTGTTGTTGAGGGGATGAATGTTCATGAATCCGTAAATGGAACAACGCTGTATAGTATAGAAGCTTGATTAAAATATTAATTGAGATGGAAATAATGATTCGACTTGGGCCACTGATTCCGAAGCGTGCCTTTGAATGACTCTACGTTGTTTTAATATACGCCTAGCGCTCACGGTTCGATAACCAAATTCATTTCAATGATTGTTGCCTTCTTTGAGGCGTTTTATTTAGAGTCAATGAGAATTCTTGTATCTTCGATTCGTGATAACCGTCTCAAGATTTTACGACAACGTGTCTATTTTATTATCAATACCATAAATTGATAGCATATATAATTTTTACAATTTGTAACTAGCATAGTGATACTATATAGTATGTCGATCAGATATTGTTAATAGTTTTATAATATGACTGATTGTAAAACATCCTCGAGGATACGCACTCGTGAGTAAACATCATGTAATAGAGTTGTCCCCATGGGGTTCAGACCCCTGGAGAACAATCAGGGCGTGTAGTAGTGAACAACCCCATGGAAATCACCTTCTATGAAAACTAATCTCATAGGGTGCACATGTTTTGGCGTGAGACATAGCGAATCATTGTTGAGAATGTCAACTATTAGCTGAGTACAACAATGATGTTGTCAACGGGCAATTTTGTACAGTGACAAAGACATTGTCGATCACGACAGAGCTTAATATATGTATCTTAATCAAAATGATATATTTATAATTTATAATTTTTTTCTGAGAACGTCACGTATGACAGTTTAAAATGTAATTAGAATTTTGTATCATCATTATGAATCTTGATATTCAATATTGATTGATCAGAATCAAATTGATCCCACGTATCATTGTAAGGGTTGTTTTGTTATCAGTATTTAATACACTCAGATTTACCGGCGTACCCTGACGATTCGATGTGGCAGGAGTCACGACAATAATTCCCTCGTTAAATAAACCAATCAACAAGTTATCGTTATTGAATGATGTGGGGCTTCTGTTCCGTCACCCTATTCTTTACGGTGATCCATATTATGGGGTACCGTGCGTGTTGCATGGTGCCCTTACGGGGTTGATTTGGGGGTCGAACGCACGTGCCGCAAGTCTAGTCTATGAATATCCTCATTCATGGTCGCCCTGCGATTTCGATTTGACTTATCGACTCGATTCCCCTTTCCGCGATAATGAACGCGTACAAAACTCACGTCGTTCCACGTGATCGTTCACGTACCTAATCGCAAGTTCAGCGGAACCTTGGGAAAAAATAAATCACGAGCAAATCCTTGTTTGGTACGTTAACGAACAATTTTTTTCATCAAATGCAAGTATCCCGTCGACATCAACCGTCATGCGAGTCAAAAAATAAATATCGACTAATTTGTCCAACTATCGACTTTCACGATAAAAGAAATATACCAACCGCAAGCGTCAAAGGGTTTATCAATGTGGAATGAGAACTTTTATTTTTTTCAATAATTATAATAAAATACCTTTTAGGATGGAGATACGGAGCTGATAACGAACCGTCCAATTACAGCGCCTGACAACCCTTATAGTACGAACGCATATCGAACATCGTTTCGGCCAGTTTAGCTACAGGGGTCTGTACTAGCTGAACGGTACGATTCGCACGCGGTGGCTAGCTGATTAATTAGAATCCGGAAGGCCGAGGGTGGGGGATGAGAAGTAGCGTTGCCGATGCGATGGACGGGCGAAGGGAGGAGTGAGGGTGTGTAAGGGTGGAAGGTAGAAGGGATGAACGTGGCAGGGAGTGGCGAAGGGGATGCGAAGGGATGGCGCCGAAAAGCACAGTGGTTTACTGGGTTCACGAATGGAGTCAGGAGCGGTGCTGGACGTCGGTTAGGTAGCCAGATAAATATATAGGTAGATAAAAAGAGACAAAGTACTTGGAGAGATATAGGAAAACAGAGATGGAGCCAGAGATTGACTGCTGGTTGAAGTGAGGTTAGAGGAGGTTAGGGAATGGGGGATTCGTCCGAGAGAGACAGAGAGATTACGAGAGGAACAGGCAAACTGGATTCATTACGAAACGGAACACGAAGGGTTCCGATGGGTTACTGGTGGTTGGGAAGGGATGCTTTCGAATACGAACGTCGACGTCCTGTTCGGGATGCGACAAATCCCAGGATGAGTAAAACGGATTCATTAGCGTGAACGCAGCTGCGACCAGAGAGACCAGGTCGAATCTGAATCGAAGTATTCTGGTACTATCAGGCAGTTTAATTGGAAATTTTCATGGCGACATACCTACGGAGGTCGTTGATTTTAAATTTTTCCCGCCACGTTGTTATAGTAATTTCTGGTGACTTATCTAGTTACCAAATTCTTATTGGATTGGTGTACTCGACTGTCAGTTTAGATCCTAGGGATTTATTTTCACGAGAAGCTAGACTCACGGCCCTTTTATTCGCTGCGGTGTGGACTATCTAATGTATATTGAGGCCGGCCGACTAATTAACGATATTTCACTAGTAATTAAACACATCCAATCTACGAGGAGCAAAGGGTGCACGAGAAGTTACCTCGGCTAAGATGCTCCAGCGCGTTTTCTATGGCTGGGATCTCCCTATACCTACCACAGTATACTTACTGCTGAGCAGAACTCCGCAAAACCGCTATTGGCTATCCCTTTGGCCTTTCAGTTTACGAATCCTTCGGGATGCTGTTCAGGATGGGAATATATACTTAATGGACCTCTTCTCGCAGTCACTCAATTTTTGGTCCTATCTTATTAGACAGTCAGCTCAAGGAGATCCTAATCGCGGAAGAATGTTTCAAGCGATTCATTATGATCGGGTACGATTTACACGCAAGTTATTTACTTAATCATGAAATTAGTGTTAGAATTCTTTTTAATTAAGGATCCCAATAGTTTTTGGTTTGTCGTTTTACTGATTAGTAAGCAAAGTATTTATGGTATTTATAGTGGTATTCTGTTTCAAATGGACAACTTCGTGTAATTGCTAATTACCTAACCTCATTTACCTAATGACGCTTTGATTTAACTCTTGATTCCCCACGCCTACTGCTATTTCCCGGAGATTAATATTAACGTCTAGGATACTTTTCTACTGCATGTTTCTCATACGCGGGGTAAGTTAATGCCGAGTGGACTCGTTAGCTCGCGATTGAAATGTGAAAAGGTATATAGTCGAAAAAAAAAAAACAAAACATGAATTTACCTAATTGTAGAAAAAGCTTGGAAATTATATAACCAGTCGTGCACGCTCTCACGGAAGAATGTTAAATTAGATAGACGTGCAACGGTGTTGCGGATCTTTGTAATTAGTTCCATTTATAAAGCACCGTTGCCACAAATCCCCCAGCGACTGAATCGAGAGTCGCAGGGACGCCATTTCCAGTTAAAATTTATTTTGCAATTTTACTTAACGACGTTTTCATTGTTTTTCTCGTTGCGTCGTCGCGACGTCATATACGAATCAATGAGCGAGCATAAAGATAATTTCCAAATTCTCTATAAATCCCATTTCGTGAAAACGAATATATTTTTTGTGAATAATTTTAACTATTTTTATTTTTCAAAAAAATACTTACTATACGTGTCCGCTGTAATTTTGACTTTTCTCTTGTTTTAGATCCCAAAGAATTCAAGGTAATACTCTGTTTCGTCATTATCCAATTCTTGAGTTTTCTGCGGCCCTGACTTACCTTCTTCACTCCGCTTCCGCAAAAGGGTGGTTTTAATTACCCCTTCCATTAATGCCAAGCCAACCCCGTTAGTGGATTCATTTAGTCACATTACCATCCCCTACTGCCTTCCGATAGCGAGCACGTACGTCCCGCCCACTAACTCTATGATATGATCTAACTTGTGTCGGCGTGCTACATAGAACCACAGTAAAGAGACATACAGATATAGTATTTATAGATATATATATGGAATTACTGTACACGTATGAAACGACTGAAATTTCGATAATTAATTAATTAAAATAACAAGTGACAAGATCAGCTTTTGAATCAATGAAAATAAATCGTATTGCAATACGCTTTTGAGATATCTACATTTTTCCATCTATTTCTACAATATATAATTCTACGTTCTAGAATTGAATACAAATTACATAAACGCCACATAGTCGTTGAACTGATTATATCTTGATTATATGAACTCTAAACAGTCCATCCTACATAAAGATACTGAAATTGCAGACAGCTCAATTTCAGGAAGTATCTTAAGTGATCAAGATCTTACACGACCCTCCAAGTCCACTTAGTTACCCCAAGACTGTTTCACCCTTAAAAGTAAATTAACGTGATAGAATGATAAATTGCCGTTAAATTAACAAGTAGAGTTTATACAATAAATGCAATGGTTTTAATATATTAATAAATAATATGGAAAACTCAACATGTAGTGGTACCAGTAGACTCTGAGGATGGTTACTTTTACTTTGAATATTAAAGTATGTCATAACCTACGAAACATTTTTATAAGTGTCCAAATAAATGCATAGACAGTTGCATATACTTGTACTTTATATATATATATACATAACTATGCTATAGTGTTGCCAGCTCCGTTTACCACTTCACGCACCCCCGGCTTCCTATTCTTTTCTTCGCGCGATGCACAATGGCGACGGTCTCTGCTTGGCATGTAATAATAATAATGAGAGAGGTCTCTTTCCTCTCGATCCAAGAGTGGCAGAAAGACTTCCGGAAGGTGTCCGCGCGTACACTTCCGCTTCGCACCTCCGTCGACGTTGACGGGGAGGCAGAAGCGGCTCGGTGAACAGGAGAACGGTACCGTGGACTGGTGCGCCCTGACGTCCGTCTTCGTCATTGTACACGTTCAAAGAAAGGACGCATCTGGGAAAAAAAAAAATAGTGGAAACGCATATACGAAAATAAAGGGCTGATACTCTGTAATATAGGATAAAGAAGGCGAGGAGAAGAACGGTGGAGAATAAAAAGATGGAAGAGGAAAAAAATAGAAGAAAAATAAAAGAGAAAGGAAGAAGAAAAGTTTTACATTCTCCAATTTTTTTTTTAGAATCAGATAATTATTGACAAGTGGCCAGCAGATATTTCTTTACCCCTGCAATTTTTTTTTTCTAACGTCACACGTGTGATTAAGTTTTTGTCAATTTGAAATTTCATGCATTTCTTAATATATGCTAATCAAGATATTATGTTTATATGAGTTTTCAGTTTTGTAAATACAAAAGTCAACTTTACCTAGACGACCTGGACCACCGGTGTTATCCAGCTAACCCTCGTATTCAGATCACCCGGTAGACCTGGTACGGAATTCCTTTTCATTCGCATTATTATGGTAATGAAACTGAAAGGCACAAAAATGTCAGGCTTTTGTCACACAGGAATTGTCCGCCCGGTCCATTCATTGATTACGTACTCTCATCCGGGCAACAAGGAGGCCTCGTCGAGTAGTTACCTTGACAAGATTTTTCCATCTTCTCTAGACGGGACTTAAGTTCTTTTTTTTTTCTTCAGCCCACTCCACCGTTTCAACCCTATCAGCATAAATGGATATCCAGCCCAGATGTCTTACCCCGTTACGTCATATGTGTATAGACAATAAAAAAATTGCCAAAAATAGGTCCATATTAAATGTAACGATCAGATGCATTATCCAATTTTCATTAAATACGTAAGCCGCACGGAATACTAATTAATTAAATATATTTTTGCCCAAATTTTTAATAAAACGACCCAGTGTGTATTCCCTTTTATAAACGCGAATAAAATTTTACGGTCTTTCGTGGATACAGCTTACAGCCCTAGAAAGCTGAGAACTGAATCAGGGGGTGGGTCTCCTGGTTGCTACATTATTTCGTTATTGTTGAAATATTAATCTCAGCGTATCTCACGCACACCCGGACACGCTTACATATAAGGGCGGGTACCGACTCCGTGGCGAAACATTGTGTACACGCCATAACGTTGCAATAACAGTGTTCCATTATATGTAGGTAGACTGTGCGGCAGGAGATTGCAAAACATGCCTAGATTAATGTTTTCTCATCCCCAACTCCGTACCCTGTTATTTCCGTCCTGGCCACCCCCTGACTCCCCACCCACTATCTCCCTCACATAGTCCCTCTCTCTCTCTCTCTCTCTATTTCTCTTTCTGTCTCTCTCTCTCTCTCTCCACGCCGACCCACTCGGCGAATCCTTCACGATCCAGTCCTTCAATCGTGTCGCGTGACAATGAAAAGTACAAATCATGTCGCCGACTATGAACGACCTTAAGCTTTCGAAGGATTCCGTAGCTGCAGTTACACACGAAGCCCATAAAATCATAAGCAAGCATCAGTACGAGAACTAGACTGCTTTTATAATATGTTAACTATGGTACTAAACCTTTTAGAAAAATCTTGTCACACCTGTTAGAGCACCGTATGGTAATGTGTGGTTGTTAACCTTGTAAGGAATCGAATTTTGTTTGTTCACCTGTAATTGTCCGATTGTTGTATTTTTAAGAAAGAATACGTTTACCGAACTGTCAGTGGCGTGTAAAATACATAATTACAAAGTAAAAGCGAACCTAACCTCTTTCTCGAGATTCAAATTTACCGGCAACTACGTAGCGTCGGTTCGTGTCTACTACGTAGTTCAAAGTCTCAACTATAAAGTTCGCCGACTGTTGGTATAAGATTCTTGCTCGCAGGTTGTGTTTGTTGCTCCATGGTTCGCCATCCGTAAACTTGGTAGCTGTGACGAGGTTATTTTAATCAACGATCCTCTGTCGGCCGGGCTTCGGAGTTCCTGGGTGATGGCTGCCGCTAGCGGAGGTGGAGGTTGTTCGGCGTTGAAGTGTGGGTACTGGAGAAGCGGTAGGGATGATTTACTAGGAGGTTGGTAGAGACGAACCTCTGAACGGGACGGAGAGGGACGAGGGCACGAGTTGGTCGGATGCACTGGTATTGTTGGATGTTATCATTTCTACAACATTTGCATTTCCCTCATCCACGCGGACCTCTTTGCGCCGGCGTTCAAAACGGGAAATGCCTCGCCATTGTAGAAATGTATAATAATACTCTCTTTTCAACCCTCGACCTCACCTGACCTCACCCGCCAACCATCCTCGTCGTAATATACGTAAATATTACTCTGTTGCACTTTGTATTCATCGTAGACACCTCTCTCTGTCTCTCTTTACTTTGCTTTGATAATATAATTTAAATTTTGGCAAAGAGAAAAATTGTAAATTTTTTTTTATTTACTCAAAAAAATAAGAGATATGTGATTTTCATTGGATTTTACGTTCGTTCGAAAATTCAATAGGCTCAGAAATAACGAACACTTTCGGATTAGATTTTTGTAATCCATTAGTTGGATTAATCGATCGTTATCAAAATCGAGTGCCACTTGCGATAGGATGACGCATCTGTCATATTGGTTTACGACATATCTCTTTTGTGTCGTTTTACATCCGATTGGAGTCCGTAGCTCGAGTGGACTATGATTTTTTTAGGTTATCTAGGTAGTGCTTGATGATTTGAATCTGTCGTAGAGGCGCGACGGTCGCTTCCTGAAATATTCTATGGTTGTAATTCGTGACTGAAATATGAAGAGAATATTTCATTTCCGCTCCTCTTTATCTACATGACGGATTGTCTTGCGCTCCGTTTATTTATGCATTTTATAAAAATGAAACCGGGGTTGCATTATATTTGATTCTGCTCGTCTGCACTGCGATGAGGTGCTGTTGCTGCAGGGCGAAGCAGGACGCCTGGGCTTGTTGGTTCGGGGAGTCGGCGGGGTTGCAGTGCAGCAGGCGCATAAATGAATAGAGCGCATCCGGCGGCGAGGAGCGGGTGAAAAAAAAGCTTTGTAGATCCCTGACAAAGATTGGATGAAGCCCTGGCCGTTTTCGTAGACTGGTGTTACATAGAAATGTCGCGTAAGTAGTAGCTAAGTAAGTAAATAGCTCGGTGGCTCGAAATGATCGACAGGGTCGAAATATTAGGGTTCCTGCATTTTGCAAAAAATCAGTGATTCTTAAGAAACAACAAATAAATCAATTTAATAATTCATAATGAACAAATAAAGTATTAATCAAAATGATCAAAAAACTTCCCGCGTACCTATAAATATTTTTATGAATTTTTTTACCTTTGAAAATTAATTTTAACAATTTTTCCTTCGCTTGACACGACCATGTCGCACGACCAGACCTGAGGGATTATTAATTTAGAAAAAGTCAATTAATTCAGAAATATGAATGAATTCAAGCAATACTTTAGGGATGGAATAGGTGAGGGTTTACGTGGGGGTCATAATGGGGGTTGTCAGAATAGGGGGGTGGTAGTTGGGATGGGGATGGTCGATGGGTAGCCTATTGTTTAGGTTTAGCACAATCACAAATGCTGGTTATAACGATAGCTATATGACATTGTTTTGCCAGGGGATGGGGGTGGGGTGAGGTGGGAAGAGGGATGCTCGGTTGATCGGAGGGGTTTTTCGTGAGAGAGAAAGACGTAAAAGGGAGAGAAATATTCTCCGTAATGGTGAACTGGGGTAGATTGAGACTGCGGGGGTAGTTGTTGTTTTGCGTACAGTATGATTGACTCAGAACGAGGGATGACTCTCGCGGGCGACCGGAAATAAAATCCCGTAATTGAGTTGCGGCAAATTTTAAAACCCCTCGAGACGCAGTCTCGATTTGAAAAATCAATTTTGTACAAAGAACCGATACGTTTGCAATCTCTGTACATTTAATTGTCTATTTGTAAGTTTTAAATTGATTTAGCAAATTTATTTTTTGTTATCAAAAAAATTTATTAATAGTCATTACTGTCGTCGATGGTCACTCTTGGTCACGTGTATATATTATTCTCAGTAGGCGGAGCTCTGTTGGATTATATTGAGTGGAACTACCCTTACACTGTCAGGGGTGGCTTTCGACAAGGGTACTAAATTAATAAGAGCCCCGTGAATAACGCAGGGGCGGTTCTGGGCGGTAACATTGTGTCCAATGAATACGTCTCTTCATCTCATTACGGATCTGTTACTCTTCGTTGTTCGAACACGAATACACAGCATCCCTAAAGCTATGTGAATTGCCGAGGACACCTGAGACCTTATTCGTTAAATAAAAACATTGACGTCCGGTTTGATTAAATGAAAAATTTCTTCCCTCCGTCCAACCTCATTCAGCTAATTTTACCTTGACACGTATGATAAATATAATAGAAAAAATATTTGATAAATATAAATAGAAAGATTTCTATGCGTATTAATATCTCAAATTTTTTTTCTTGACTGTTCAAGCCGTATCTTTCGATTCGCTAAAATTTGCTGTTTTTAAAAATACCGCGCAACCACATTTTAATCGCAATGGCCAACGTCGGAGGCTCCTGCAACGTCAAAGAAACGAACTAGTCCGTTGCTCTTGAATGGCATAACCTAACAATTTAGACGGGTTTTAAATGTGAAACGTTACGCGTACCTCTACGTAGTATTCGCAGTCTAACGTTAAGCCGCTTTCTCGCGTGAGTTCACGACTATGTTTATGCTTATGTATATGCGGCCCCAATAAATGCCTCGGGAATATTTTGAATGGCGTTATGCATCTTTTCACTCGTCTAGTCGCCTTTGGAGCTCGTCGACGTATCCGTGGAAAAATGAGTGATGGACTCAGCCATATTTATTTTCATTCGTGGATACACCACGCTACGAATGGACTTTTTGGACTTTTATATTACCTCGAGTTTATGTGATATTTTCTAAGCTACGTATTAACGTGTACATATTCCGTGCATAATAAACTGTTGCTTTAAAAAATGTTCAATCTGTCAATCCAGATGCACATAACCTCACGTGACGTTTGTAATCATTGACAGTATCATATTAAATTATTAATTAGTATCGTATTAAAATTCAATGAGCTTACTTGATATCTTTTCTAACAGCATGTATTTCCAAGAGCGCGTAACGTGTGATCAAGTTGTCAGTATCGATTGAAAATCTAGAATTAAGTAAAATCAATTAAACACAAAGTTATACGCGATACACCGATTTTACGTGGTTACTTGTGTCTGCGATCACGGACTTCATTGGTACAGTGGATACAGTGCAGTGCATATATAGGTTAGGTTAGGTTGATATGGTATATCTATATGAAAAGTCGGGCCCAGAAAGTGGTAAATCCTGTGGCATTGGTGGTGGTGGTAGTCGGGATGGTGGTGATGCTGGGGGTCGGGCAGCATCAGACAGAGGCACATAGCCCCAAGCCATGTAATTCATTACTAAAGCAATCTCACCCTGGCACCCCTCCGAGAACCCGTTACTGCGCCGACTCTCTCCGCCCCTGAACCATCAGCCTCCCGCGCCACGTTATAATATAAAAAACCCGAATAGAATAGCGCCCTGACAACAAAACAAAATGAAACACAAAGCCGTGTTTTCATAATTAAAAAGATTGCGTGGACTTCTTTTTATTTTTCTTCTTCCTCCTTTTCCTTCATGGTCTGCTTTTTTTTCTATCTTTCTCCACTTCTTCTTATTTCTAGTCCTCCACCTCTGCCTTTGCTACTTCTTTGCTTTTACCTTTCATTTTTTTTTTTTTAGTATTCGCCTCGACGATGCTTGGTAAACTGCATTGAGGTAACGGGTGACGCAAATATAATTCGATCAGTTTTGAATTTTGTCTTTGAGTTGGAGACTCCATGGGAGAGTGCGAGAAGATCAAGGTGATGCTCATGCTTAATTATATTTTGATTTTATTTACAAAATTGAACTTGACGGGTATTCATGAAGAAATTGGTCGTCTTGACGCGGATGGCCTTAAACGATCGCATCGCGAACAGCAAAGCTTCAAATTCATTTACGTCGCGGTTTAGCGAATTTTTACGACGAGGGTGTGCACCACCCCCATTTGCTCCGCCTGCCCTTAGATTCCAACCAATCCCGTAGCAGTCACCCCTAGACCACCCCTGGTTGCTGGGGGTTGATCCGACTGTTCTACGAATCTCTGCTCAGTCTCTCACCATCTCCCGGACAACCGTAAACTCACCCTCGGGGCTGCACCAAGTCCTACGAAGTCTCCAAAGTCATCGTCGAGGAGTGAGACTCTTAAGAAACTTCGAATCCTTCGTGCAGTAAGGATACCAGATCTTTGAGGTCGTTTTTCAACATCCGTAAGACATGGCTGGACCCTATCTATCACCACTGGGACCGCAGGCTGATCTTCTTACTGAGTACATGTTCGGGCGCCGTCGTCAGGTCAGTGTACGTTTCTTTTAAATTTAAACAATTTACTGCATATAAATATTATTCAAAAAATTATTATCGCTTTAATAAAGAAGTATACCTTTAATTAGCCGTCCATGTAGTGGTAGCCATTTTAGCGGTATAAAAATTTATTAAGCTAATTAAACGGAATGTAGTCTCTTACTTCTTTTTTGATATGCTGAACCTTGCTAATATTTTACTTATTTTTTTAGTCGCCAGTAATTGGCTGTCAGTGAAGTTTTATGGTTTTGGTCAAACGTCAACATATAGTTACTAGATTGTTATTAGCATTTTTAATATTCATAACTTGTCTTACAACCAAGAGATTTCAAGTTAGCTAAAACTTATAATATTTTTCCTCACAGAGACGCAATCGGACAACCTTCACTCCTCAGCAGTTACAGGAATTGGAATCTCTGTTTCAAAAGACTCACTATCCCGACGTCTTCTTGCGCGAGGAAGTCGCCCTCAGGATCTCCCTCTCGGAAGCTCGTGTACAGGTAGATGTAAAATTTGTTTTTCAAAAACGTATAACTTTTGACAATTATATTGAAGTAATTTGAATGACGTCCCAGTAATGATTGTCAGTGAACCTATAAAATGATGTGCTTTATAATAAATATAGTTTTAATTTTATATCAGTATGTCTTACGTTGAATTTTTTTTTAAGGTATGGTTCCAAAATAGAAGAGCAAAATGGAGAAAACAGGCGCGACTTCAGCTGCTTCAGGATGCATGGAGGATGCGTTGCCTTGGTCTAGGAAGTGCTGCACCTCTTTTACTGCGTCCACCTCCAGGACCGGGAGTTGAGCGTCCTGACTCCTCGCCACCTCCTCCACCTTCACCGTCTTCGGCGTTGCCAAATCCTCAGATACCCTCAGGCGCTGAAAAAATGCAAGAGAACAGTTCCATGTCTCTCTGCAGGGATTATCGTATTTTACCACCGCACGGGTAAGCCTGACACTTATAAAATTTAAAGTGCACCATGTAGTAAATTCGACCTTAAGAGGCCATCTTCTTGTAATTTGCAACCACAGAGTTTTCTGAATACATACCTAATATTGCCGTGAGATTGGATTAGTCGTGTTCAGTAATGAATCAGTGTACAGGAATTTTCTTTTGTTTTTCATTAGATTAACTTATTACTCATTTTTAGATACTCAGTTTCTTGCGACAAATCACCCGAGAGAGTCAAGTGCGGATGTGGATCTCCACCACGGACTTCCGCCAGTCCGTCTGAGACAATCTCTGCTGTCAGTATGAGAGAGAGACCTCAGGAAGCTGAAATGGACCTCACCGTGAAGGGACCTCATCCTCAAAGACACCCTCAAATAACTCCCTTATTTCATCATCTTCCAAGTAACACCCAACAGGATATAAGTCCCGCCAGTCAATCTATGGACGAACCACTAGATGTTACCCTTAACAGTAGCAAGAACAATAATTAAGATTTTGTTTCAAATTTACATTTATTTTGCACAACAAAAAATGTTATTGTTCTATACTGCCCGGATGATTTGACCAGTAGCAGTGTTTTTTAATTTACAAAAAAAAAAGCAATTTTAACAAAGTCAAGATCTAGTCTGAGATGTTTAGATTAACGATGATCACATGATTGAATTGTGCGAGGGTGACGGTTTGATTTTATACCAAAGATTTTATTAAGTTTTTGTTTCCTTTTTTTTCATTCTATTCTATAAAACGACATTTTTGCATTCGTCTTACGTGTGATAGTGATCTTGAACGTGATGATTATTCCTTAAAGTGTGAATCGTGGCCTCGATAACAGAGGGAGTATAAATTAAGCTGCATTTCCAATGCAAAATGTATTTAATTTATTAATAGTTATTATCACTGTAAATACCTATTGTACGCTACCTACACGTACGTTGTTTAGAATTAGTACATGGCGAAATATTGGCCGGGTAATTTAAACAAGAAAAGCAAAATGTAATTCAAATAAATTCCATGAATTAAGTCAAGTGAATGTAACTTTCATTCGGTGGCCTCTGTCGAGTTTTTTCATTATTGAACTGCAATGCAAAGTGTATTCGTTTTTGGTGTAATATTTTATATAATATTGTGACAGGGTGACTGCGTTTCGTGTCTGTGACTAATCTATACAATTTATTTTCAATGTCATAGGCTTGCCTCGTACCATTGTATGTACAGATGATCGAGCGTTACCTGTGTTTTGGATGATCGTATCATCTGTACGTGCAGAAAGAACCGTTACGTGGACGAATGTGCGCATACAAGATCCGCGCATAATTACATGAGCAATGTAAAAGCCCACCTGCGCTGAATCCTTGCAACATGTGCAGTGAGTTGCAGTCGCGTGCTAAGAATGGGTGCTAAATAAATGCAGGGCCCAGATTTTGAATTTTAAACTGTAAAAAAAGTTATTGAACAATGTTACCGCAATAATAAAGCTTTGCTGAGTACGTTTCAATAATCTAATATGCCTAAATAGTCGATGCAACCTGTTTTACCTAAAAATAATTGGAGTATGCGGCACAATTGATACTTTATGTAAGTATGATAATTATGTACATAATATAAGATTAATGTAGGATACAAAATTTGACAAGGTTCAAAGGTCAATGAGGAATTTGAGAAAGTTCCGATTATAGAAAGCTTATAGATATTTAATCATTCTGCAAGAATTCGACGTGCCCTCTTAAATTGTCCCGAAAGAGTACAGCACTGGCTGAACTCGTCCCTGACTGTTTTATCTTATGCGGAAATGAATTCGTGCAGTAATTTAAATAAACACCAAATTCCGTCGTTTCTTTGTAAATTCTTCTGATTATTAATTAAATTTTATTCGATTTTACGTAACGTGACAGGACCAGCGTACAGGAATAACGAATTTAATTTCAACCTCAAATCAGTGTCCCATGAATCTACACGCAATTAATTCTGCGAGTGGCAAGTCGACGAGGAAATAATTTTAATGAAAGTATCAAATGTATAATGTGCTGGATTGCTCGTTGACAAGGCAAATAACGCAAGTCAGTACTAGAAATCGTAGTCGTTCAGTAATAAGAATGCCAATCGGGAACACGTGAATATTTTGAATTGGAACTCAAATCCCACTACAAATTTTACCTGTCGTTATGGTACACTGATTCAGGATGTTGTTCGATAATTCTAGTGATATTTAATAAACCCGCTATGTTTTATACCAGTTTGACCCTGAACGCTATACTTTCTCCTTTTTCGTACACCTACGCACAGAATAGGTTTGTTCTTGTTATCTAAATTTTCTTCGCTTTACCAAAAGTACAAATTTTTATCGGATGATATTTTTGAGCAACCAATAAGAATTCTTTTCGAAAAGCGCAGAAAGTGCGAAATAACGAGAACAAACTAATGTTCTATTTGATCAGCTTATTTGCGTATCTACATCGATCAGGTAAAATAAGAGCAAGCTAATTACGTCTACGACATACGGTAAAAAATTTTTAATGAACTTATATAGAAATCTAAAATTTTAAAAATACTCAGTTATCGACAATCCTTTTTTTCATAGCTGATTCTGTGTATGCCGGCAGGAAATCGATTAAGGAAGCAATTTCGAAGTTCAAAATCCTTCCTTATGAATCATAAACCAACAATTGCAAGCAACTTTGTGAAGCCGAATAATGAAACAGCAAAAAAATTCTATACAAGTTTCAAATTTGTCTAGTAATTAATTTTTATACACTTTTTAATCACTAATTGGTACTCAGACATTTCTTTATCGCCAGAATATTTACTTTTTTCCTCAATCCTTAAAATTAGATTAACTATTTTAACTAATTAACTAATAATTAGACCAAAGTTCTTCTAGTGTCAAACCTACAGTCGTTAAGATAATCTGATAACGTTAGTCCATATTAATGACACGTCATTATCAATACATTATTACCACATTAAAAAACTATTAACAATATAAAATGCAGTTTTAACTATCACAAGATTATCCATAGAATTCCCTAGATAGGATTTTTGCTGTTTTTTAATAATTTCTTTTTCATACTCTTTCTGGGAAACATTTGACTCGTCGCCGATATATTACAACAAACGCCTTTCTGGCACAGTTCGTTTGGTTACGGACACACGGGGACCGCAGCTTATTTTACTTTCGAACTTCAGTTCTCCTAAGACCGGCGATCTGGCTGGGTCGACGACGACGTATACCCGGATGCACTCGGTGTCCACGAGTCACTAGAGCCGAATCATTTGCTCGGCAAGACCTGCATAAGTGGAACGGAGAGAAAGATTTTTATCTATAGTGAAAATTATGAATTAATACAACCTTAGCCAAAGTCATATCAATTAATAATATAATTTTGAAACAGTTTATACGACTTTACTATTGTCATTATCATTAAAAATCACTGCAGCGACTATATTATCAGGTAAATATATCTTTCTTATCAAACTCCAAAATATATTTAAACGTTAGAACAACGCAGACACATATATAATGTTTTTCAAAATTTTCAGTGGCACTTTATCAACGTATTTTCTAAATTATTCTTCAGTTATGATTTATAACTGACAATCTGTTGATACCAATAATTATCTATTTTCCTTGTCTAAACCTCACATGATATTGTGTTTAACGTTCATCAAGACTTCAAACTCCAACGAATTGGTAATGGGTTGTCTAAAAATAAAGTAGAAAAAGTTTAGTAAAATAAGAAGTCGTCACGGTTCTTGAATATCGGTTAGAACTTTTCCTGATTGGCGCAACTGTAAATCGATTACTGCCACTAAAGTAGAGCGAAGATGTCGCTCCATGTTTTGCATATTCTAATACTGCACATTTGGTTTATTCGACACGTGGAATACAATACGTAACAATGCGATAATAGTATCCAATTGCCGACTTCCTGGTGGGTTTATCTTATCCGCTGGAAGTGGCGGTAAATTCAAAAAATGGAAACAACATATTCCAGAAAATTTGTACGATTTGAAAATTTCTACGATATTTATGCTGACTGGTTGTAGTCGAGTGTTTGTATTACGTGTATGCTAATTATACAGATGTCATAAGATGTCTTGACAATGCCAATTAATTCATCGGGAACGCTAATTATTACTGTGACAATTACGTGTATCGTATTTTGATGTTAGAAACGTTCTGTTCGCTTAGATTCTGCGTTATCTGCGGTCATGTTTATGATAAACTTTATCTCGAATATTTGCTGACCATTGAAATTAGAGATTTCACTTTGCTTTGTGCTAAACACGATATGTTCCTTATCATCATATTTTTAAATATCTTTCTACAGTAACGTAATTCATTTATGTAAAACGAAAATGGATGATAGTTAATAGATTGGAGTAACGTGTTTTGTAGGTAAAATGAAGACTGTGTTTTTTATCTGCATTCTGTTGACCCTCGCAAGAAAATCGCATCAAGCATCGTAAGAATTATTTTTATTTACTTTGAACAAGATCTCTTTTACTTGTAATTATACAAAAGTCATTAATAACGGACAGTTAATTGTAATTTTGCAAATTTCTAGTTTCTACAGAACTTACGAATGCATCAACAATTTATGCCAAAGAACGGCACGGCCGCTATCACTTTCGGAATTGAATGACATGAGTTCACAAAATATTTACACAACTGTTTCTGCATGTCGTCTGGTATGCAGCAATACAGCTGGACTTTGGCCATTGCCAACTGGTTCCTTGGAGATTGGAACAAACGTAAGTATTTCTTAGTGTTCATGACTCATATTGACTAATTAGTTTACTAAAAAAGAGAGATATTAATTGTCATTGTATTATAATTTTGAAAAAGTACCTAGACGTTCATCCGTCAAACTTCCGCTTCGATCTGCAAGATGTCGCCAGTGGAGCTAGACAATTCGTATTCGAGAGCACAAATATTTTTCTGGATAACTTGCGACCTGTTTGCGACGAAGACTGCACAATGAGGCATTCTACGGTGATGGTTCACGTGAAGGTCAACTCGTCGAATCTTAACCTTGACTGGGATACAAATGAGCAGTACACCCTGAATCTTTCGACAAAAGGTTTCCGCCTCGGGATGATGTGCAACTTAAAAACATTATACTCGTTATCTTTGTTCTCTTGAAAACAAAGAATTTCTCTTTGCAGAAAATAAAGTTACCGTCATAATTGCTGCGATGACTGCTTATGGTGCTAGACACGGGTTGGAGACTTTGTCCCAGCTGACGGCGCCCATTATTACTCCGGACGGAGGTCGGGGTCTCGTCATCCTGAAATTTGCTGTGATCAAGGACAAGCCGGTGTTTTCACATCGTGGATTACTTATCGATACTGCCAGAAACTTTTTACCCGTTACCGACATCCTCAGGACTATCGACGGCCTTGCTTCGAACAAGATGAACGTCCTCCATTGGCATGCTACCGACAGTCAAAGTTTTCCTTTGGAAATTAAGAGCGTTCCTTTAATGACACAGTAAGATAACTTGTCAGCAATGCCGGTGTTAACTATAAATACTTAGCAAGGGAAATGATTGAATATTTTTATCTTATAGATTTGGGGCTTACGCGTTAGACAAGGTTTACAGTGTCGGAGATATGGCACAGATTGTGACGTATGGTAAGGCCAGGGGCGTACGCGTCATCCTGGAATTAGACTCGCCTTCGCACGCAGGAGCAGGTTGGGAATGGGGTGAATCGATTGGATATGGAAAATTGGCTGTTTGCGTGAATCAACAGCCTTGGAATGAATTTTGTATACAGCCACCTTGCGGACAGCTTAATCCAGTTAATCTAAGAACTTACAGCGTCCTAAAGTCAATATATAAGGACGTTCTTGAAATCTGGGGCCATGAGAGTGTCCTTCATCTAGGTGGAGATGAGGTAAAAAAATTATTATATTAATCGTTATTATTGGTTTCATTTAATATTTATTGATATGTTGCAAATTAATTGATATAACGAACAGAATTTATTTATTCTTAGGTCTTTCTACCTTGCTGGAATTCCTCAAAGGAAATAATTTCAGCAATGCAAGAAAGAGGTATGGGTCGTAGTGAGGAAGACTTTCTGAAACTCTGGGGTGAATTTCATTCTACCCAGGTACAGATGATGGACCAAGAACGAAGTAGTAGCAATAATATAAGCGCCATAGTATGGAGCTCGCATCTGACTTCGCCTGATATCATAGAAAATCATTTGGACAAGAAGAGATTCGTGATACAAACGTGGGTTGAGAGGAGTTCTCCTCTATCAAGAAACCTTCTGAGACTGGGCTATCGTCTGATCGTGTCTACCAAGGATGCTTGGTATCTGGACCATGGTTTCTGGGGCACTACGAAGTACCACACCTGGCGTGATGCCTACAACAATAGATTGCCGAGACAGGTAGGTCTAATTCAATTGTATCTAATTAACAAGCGCCTTAGTATTCATTGCATAACTGAAGATAATCATCGCCAGATTAATCTTCAGATATTTATGTGTCTAATGTGATTTGTCAATTTTTCTCATTACAGGAAGGTATACTCGGTGGTGAGGCTTGTATGTGGGGCGAGTACGTGGATCCTGGAAGTTTAGATGCGCGAGTTTGGCCAAGGACGGCAGCCGTGGCTGAAAGATTGTGGAGTGATCCGCACAGAATATCAACTGCGGATGCTGAGCCACGTTTAGAAGGTCAAAGGGAACGTCTTAAGTATCTTGGAATATCTTCAGACGCGCTTGCGCCTGAATGGTGCGCACAGCATCCACGGCAGTGCATGTAATTCCGATAAGCTTGGGTTACCTATGGATATTCATCTGATAACATAGGATATTAGAAGACCCAATGATACGTAAAGAGATACTGGAGGACTCTTGCTCGAAATGTTCTTCATGCCTGTATGTACAGATGGTCACGTGGAGACGTTGGAATCGTGAGGCGGGTCTGGAATTTTTTCAGAACTTAATGTACCATTAACGTTCATTATCGACGTGATGCTTTTTCAGCTGTTTATCTTGAATTGCTACTCAATGAATAGATGCTGTTCTCTAGGTTTATAAAGATAATATTAGTCTGGTGGATGTCTGCTGCATCAACCTAAGTTGCGTAACGGGTTTATACATTCGTTTTGCGCTGTATACATACTCTGCTGCGCTTTAGGAGAATTTTTCACTTTCTCTGATACGCGAAAGGTAACGTCTTCTTGTTTTTTTTTTTTAAGTATAAATCAGACAATTTTGTAAATAGTTATATGTTTAGGTACTGAAATGAACTTATTTCATTTCAGTCTCGAATGGATTTATGAAAATATGCTTTATATATCGTTTTCATATATGCACTTGTATATTGTTGTTGAAATACGATCAGCAAATCTGAAATAAATAATTTATTTTTTTAATAATCTTTTTTATTAGTATATTTGTAAATCATTGTTATCGACTGTTGGTCAATTTTCTGATATTGAAATCTCAGATCTTAAGGCAGACTTACGCAGATAGAGCGCAGTGCTTCCAGGCTTGATCAGAAGGTAATGGCAGAGATGATTTGAAAGTCTATAATAATATAAAACTGGAACTTCTGTCGGATTAAAATTATTAATTCTCGCTTACAGCACTGCCAGTTAATATTTTTAAATATGCGCGCTTTACAATCAGTTACCTCATATAAGAGATAAGAAAATATTCCTATCCAAGAGAAAAATTGCTCGAGAAGAACCGTTTCTTGTCACTCGCTTATGCTAATTTTCAAGCAAACTTTTCTTTTTTTTTGTCTTCCTTTATGCTGACTTTCGCACCAAGAACAAAATATATGCCAGTAATAACGTATACATGTATTGAAACATTAAAAGAGATTCAAACATGCAGGACACATGCGCCACTGACGCAGAAAACTACCAATCGCTACTGGGGTCTTAAAAGTGGGGATACCTTGCACAGCAGATCCAGGCAGATCAGAAAGAAGATTCATTTCAATTTATTTTCATCTATATTATTTCGCGAACTGGTTTAAAGTCTTGCGATTGTTGCGATCGATCTTCGAAATCCGAAATGGCAGTCTTCTCGAAACGGTGTAGATCGAACGTGTTTGTGGCTTTCAAAATAAGTGCCTCAGATTGATTTTTGTACAATATTTCATATTATAATATAATAAACTACCCGTAGGAAGTGCTGATAAAAGATATACAAGAGTGTGGTGAAGTGTCAAGGATATAATGTGAAATTTATTTAAAATCACGGGCCGGCACGCCTTGTCAAAATGCGCTGTTTTTAGCGTGAGATAGCAGTTTAATAGGATTGTAATAGTTCTATCGCTTTCAATGATATTATTTATTTTAAACTAATGAAATACAATATGCAGTATTGAATTTTGAGGGTTAGTTTCTTCCGCTTATACTTACGTTTCGAGCAATGTCTCTGATTTTTACAAAGTGCGCAGAATATCCTTGTTGCGGTTACCTAGAATAATCATGGGTGAAAGTACGCGAGAGCGGCCTAAATAAATTTTAAGCTGAACTCCTTGGTAATTATTTCAAGACTTATTTTTTATTTGTAAACATGTTCATTTGCTCATGTGTTTGTCACTCCTGTATACCCACCTTATATAGTCACTGAACATTAATAATGACTATACAGAGAATATTTCATGTTTTGGTATGCAGGAACAGATTTGTGTTTTAAAATGTTAATCTAACTTCAAGGGTTCTATAGAATTTGATTTGATTATAATAGTATGATGTTCAAAGTATCCGTAACCTGAAGAATTTAATGTTATTTTAAGGTAACTACAAGAGGGTCATGGCAAGCATGGATATTATAAATATAGAGAGTGGCGAGATTGGAACACGTCCATCAAAGAATTCATCATCACTTCGTTGTAACTGCATAAACTCGAATTCCATTAGCTATGTAATGATAACTATTGCAACATTGGCATTCCTCGGGGCCATTGTTTTCATTTGTCGAGATTATATCAAGATTCTACTTTATTGGATAGAGCATCAAAATTCATGGATAGTGACAATTATTTTTATTGCTCTCTTTACTATTGTCTCATTCCCGATAGTCATTGGCTATCTGTTCCTTATTATTGCAAGTGGATATCTCTTTGGTATTGTGCGTGGCATTATGATGGTAATTCTTGCTGCTAATCTTGGCATCGCTATTGCACATGCTACTCTGAGTGCACTGTCATCACGATTACCCATTGGTGCACTGCTACAGAGTGATACTGCAAGAGCTATACTCAGGGTGATTTCTGGACCACAGGCATTTAAAGTCGTGCTCTTTGCAAGACTTACTCCAATTCCTTTTGGGCTACAGAATACTATTTTTGCAGTGAGTACCTGCATAAGAAATAAAACATTCATTGTGTATTTAACCTTTTCTTTAAAAGCTGCAGAAGATTAATGATTGAAAGTATTGCAATGTAGAACTTTAAATACAGTACACATGATATTTTATCAAATTACTAATCAGTGCAGTGACCCATCATATACATAAATTTATATCAACAAAAATCTAGTTATCAATATTGCTTTACTATCAATTAATTATAAGGTAAATACACAATTGCATAACCCGATATGATATTCTTTCATCCAATAAGTACCTTAACATAATGTACAATCGTTATCTAAAAATCATTACTAACATCAGACATATCAATCACATCAGCTTACTATGATATTAAATATCAAAAGCTTATCTTAGCTTTGTACAATCAATGATAAGATAATATTAAAACCACTGTTCTCATTTCAATATTAAAAGTAATTTATCAGTTTAAATATCTATTAAGTGCCATTGATTCCTTTTCAGTCTCTAACTGAGAATGTTACCTGCATACAAATTAGTAACGGTACATATAAGACAAACTGAACAAGTACTGTAACAAGAATGGCAATAGAGCTTGTTATATTACACTAATAAAATTCAAAAAATTTAAATCATCCTCTTCATTAAAAAAGGGTGTCTCAATATAATTGACAATAATTGATTTGATTTTATTTATTAATCCAAATATATTATGTTTAGGTGAGCAACATAGGAGGTATCCGATACCACATAGCCAGTGCAATTGGGCTTCTTCCTGCTCAACTTATCAACGTTTACTTAGGTAGCAGTTTGCGGTCCATGCAAGATGTTTTAGAAGATAGGTCAACAGCAGCCACTGGCTACATAGTATTCTGTTTTCAGGTAATTTTTACTTTTCACATCTCCCAAAAAAAATTGTCTAAATTCTCTTCCTTGACCTATATAGCAAAGCTGAATATTCTCAGTAAACAATCATTAAACGTGAGAATTTTAAGACTGCTGAAGAATCTTGAAAACGCGATCTTGACTCAGTGCCAAGTTAAGAACAAGAAACTCTTCTTGGTTTATTCATAGCATGCATCTCGAAATTTATAACAGCATCTCGAAATACAATGATACATACGAAATATCATAAAAAATCATTAAGTGACCTTCATAAGCTGACCAATGGACGTTTACTGATATAATTGATCGATCTATTACAGATACTAGTTGGCGTCTCGCTGATGGTCTACGTCGTACAAAAAGCACGTAGAGAACTTCAGCTGGCACTGTTGGAAGCTGACCTTGCATCTATGGCAGACACTTCGTATTTCCTCTTGGATACGCTACCTGACTCTAAGATTGTGCTCTCTAATCTTGTGGCCTAATCGCGCAATTAGGTATCGAGATACCAGAAGCTGATGCAAGAATGACTAGTAATTACAGACAATCGTATTATCGGGAAACGAGTCTTGCATTTTGGTCTGCCGTAAATACGTTTGGCAGTTTCTTCGAATATGAGAAATCTACATGAGCCTGATAAGGGCATTATGATCTTAAGGAATTATTAATAATTTCCTTCAATTGGCGATTGCATAATATCAGAATTGGCTTCTTGTGGACGTGCAAGATTGCTCGAACGAACATGACACGTGGAGAATTAAGGAAAAATACCTTTTTTTTCGTTCCTTCCTTTTCGACTGGAACAATATCAATCGAATAATTTCAGTGCCAAAAACCAAAGTTAATTTTTATACATTTATTTTCTGCGTTTTCATTATTTTCCTTTCTGCTATTTCGCCGAGTGTGATCGGAAGTGCATTTACGTATTTCTACGTTGTGATCAAAATAATACAAAGAGTAATCCGTTTATTTTATACATATTTAACAGCGACCCGTTGAACCCAGTTATTCGTAAATTGTAAAGTGATTTACACCGTGATTCTTTTTTTTACTCTTGACAAGAAAGAGCGTCACGTAAAATGCAATTCTTTTTGCGAGTTTCATAGGGTGCAAAGTGCATTTTAAAATGCATTCTCGAACGTATTTCTCGCGTAAAGATATTACACCGTTATGCATTGCAATAATTATAGTAGGTTACCTACGTAATGCATAACTCAAACATTTTTTTTTTTTACTCGAACGTAAATGAAACTCCAGTCCACATAAATTATATGGATGAATTAAGATAAATGGTGAAATTTTGTACACGTAGATGTCGTAAGATTACAGAATTTTACGAAGACGCTGTACAAGTGCTTGAATAACTTTCAAAGAAATTCCCCCCCCCCCCCCAGTTTTCTGCCAAACCAAAAACGACAAAGTTATTAAAGTTCGATTTACAATTTTAAAGCTCGCGTGCGACCTCTCCCCTTACGTCGCTGCTGAGACTAATTATTTATTTATTTATAACTGTATCGATGCCTTTAACAATTATTAACTGTAAATGCTGATTAACATCGACTGTAACTATATATATGATGTTTTTGCATAACCAATATGAAATAATGGCAGGTACACCAAGTTGTTATTGTCAGGCTAAATTTCTTAACGGAGCACATGTGTAGCTTTTTCGCCAAGTGTACTTTAATGTGCATATTTAAAAATTGATGTGTATATTATCATTTTTATTATTCCTAAACATTCTATCGTACACTTCGCGAGAAACCATGTCGCACCAGTTAAGATAACATTTACGTTTTCAACGAAATTGTTTTCGATGCATTTCTTGTTCCGTTTAAACAATTCGTAGGTTTCTTCTTGTCGATTCCAATAATATGCAAGTCTTCCAATATCCTATACAGGCGATCGTGATACTCTGAACCTCACGCGTTATACTTTGCGTTCGGAAGAATTGCTAACAGAGATTTTTTATAAAGTTGAAACTTGTAAATTTTCGAAGGGCTCCCCGTAGAATAGAAAAAGGAAAAAAAAAAAAAATTTAGGGCGGTCGGAATAAAATCTCATAATTGTAATCCATTATGTACAGACTTCCTCTTAAGCGGTATTATAATTATATAATGTATATTTACTCAATATACATATATGTATATGTATATGTATATATATATATATACACACACGATCAAATATATTTATGTTATTAAGCAGACGCGACCTTATACCTTTACCCATTTGGCAAGGAAGTCTTATAACTACTGTTGAAAAGTTTTGAAATTAATCTCATTCTTATTACCTGCTGAGATATGGTAAAATGAGAGAGTTTGAATTGAATTTTTAGGAAATGCAATTTTTAATTTCATCTACGTTACATTGGTATACGTCGTAAATGCATTTATAAAAAAAATTACCCGTTAATAAAATATTTTTAACAAATAGAACTGCATACGTTATTTCGCTTTCTACAATATATTCTTTTCTATCGTTTCCGTTATTATATAATAATTAAATTTGTTTCACTTCATACGATGAAGGTACTGTCGAAAATTGGATTGCGACTTCAATTGCACATTCGCGTGTCTCTTTTACATTGATATCCTCTTTTAAGCGGAATTGAATGCACAGTCCAATTATAGTTACAATCTATCACAGCGTATAAACGTATAAAAATGTATAAATCATATCAGACATTGTCAAATAGGAAACTTACTGATGGGCTTTAATTTTTAATTCCACAAGTCCAATGTTTTCTAACGCTTAACATTTAGCTCCAATGATGTTAACCAGTTATCTATGAGATTTTTATAGATTGCCTCCTAAGCACAGATGACCCAATAAGCCACAGAAAAATTGTGTACGTTCTTAAATTTGTGTACGTTCTAATCGCGTTCTTAAATTGCACTGCAAAACACAGATTCCTTATCGGTTAAATACTTATCTTGATGAATCTCTATGGCTCTTTTGATAACCTCCACAGTAAAGTCCGCATCTGCTACAGTCACGCACATGGGGGGTTTTATTCTCAAAACCTAAAATAATAATTAGACAAATTAGAACCCAGTTGTGACTGTTATTTATATTTTTTTTTTTTATAAACTGTGCAAATTTTTGAATCACTCCAATTGAACATAGAGTAGAACTTCGACTAAATATTTCGCCTAATAGAATTCCAATTTAATGCGCACGAAGTTTTAATGACTATTATATGCAAATTAGTAGAAGCACTAAGAGCAACAAAATTTCTATTTCAGTCGTCTGTTTCCACCTCACGCGAGCAACCGTGATAGGTCAAGCGGAAGCCGCAAAGGCACTCGGGAGGCACATGGTTGATTCGGTCCTCGATTAATCGGGGATCTACTGTTATGATTAATTTTTCTTGATCCCCAGCCGAAAGTACATGATCGACGCATCGATTTCGGTGCAGAAAGCCTTGGATTCTCCGATAGGGCTCTCCAATAGCTACACAGCAAAGATCCAAGGCTTTCTGCACTGAAATCGATACGTCGATCATGTACTTTCGGCTGGGGATCAAGAAAAATAGTATACACCACGCGGGCAGTAAACTGAGCACCCGGAACTGCTCGATAGAATGCCCTCGGCTTCGCCTCGTGCCGAAAGCTCAGTTTTCTGCCCTTGTAGCGTAATATACTATTTCTGTTTTATGATTCCAGTCGTACATCATGTCCCGCAACTTACATTAGTATCCAATCCACCTTTTCCCAATAGCACACCCATATTTTTAATATCCTCAAATATCTCCATCATCTGTTCGTGGGGCAGTGGCTTCCTAGTTTCAGGATCGCTGATCAACTCTACGCCAATCATCAATCCCTTCCCACGGACATCGCCAATCACCGTAGGATGATCAAGTCTCAGGGCGCTGAGACGATGTAACAAATGCGTTCCCACTTTCAATGAGTTCTGCTGAAGGCCCTCTTCTTCTATGATCTAAATAAACAAAAAAAAAAGATTTCGGTACAAGCAACACTTTGAAATAAATTACCAATCAATGACGTTCATTGCGACTGATGGTGCCGAATAAAAATAAAAATTAAGTAACATCCTGAGATCAGAGGTTAAATAATGCTGAGTTAAAATGTTGCACAAGATTATGTATGTACAAGGTTACCGTAATGTCACATCCGGTTGATTATAAATTTAACAATGAATATATTTACATCAAGTACGGCGGATCCCACGGCGCAGGCTACAGGATTTCCACCAAAGGTATTGAAATGCAATGCTTTGTTGAGATGCTGTGCTATTTCACTGGTAGTCACGACAGCTCCCATAGGGAAGCCATTCCCAATTCCTTTAGCCATAGTCACGATATCCGGTTGCACACCGTGTCCTTGGAAACCCCAGAAATGTTCTCCTGTTCTGCCAAAACCAGTTTGCACTTCGTCCATGATGCACAAACCGCCATTTTTGTGAATAAGATCATAGACTTTGGTCAAGTATGTTTTTGGATACTGAACCGCACCGCCTATTCCCTAAAATCAAATTATATAATATTTAATTTAAATCATTCAAGAATTGAGTGCGACGCTGTCTAGAATTCAATTAATGAACTATTGGGCTTCCTGCGCCGTAGGAAAACCTTACAACAACACGCGTGTCGCAATTAATTAATCTTAAAGTCGTTGAACTTTCTCCATTTTTAATTATCGAATCCACGTGCCACGTCACATATGTATATTTACAACAGCGTATACCGTGTAAATAAGTCTACTTGATTTGTAAAGCCTACGTGACTAATCTCACGTCATGCGTTCTTGAATGGGGCCTTTTCATTGCGGCGGTAAAGATCTATTGTGCTTCGGCAAATATTATGCTTAGAGATAGAATCAAATAAATATAAAAGTCATAGTAAAAACAATTCACTAATAAACTCGTTATACATTAATTGTATATAGAGCCTTCAGTAAGTAACTGTAACTTGCTTACTTGTATACTCTCAGCAATGAAGGCTGCAACCGAACCATCGCTGGGTAATTCAAATCGGAAGGTTTCTTCGAATTCAGCGAAATATTTGTCTGCCGCCGAACAATAGTCATCGGTACAGTCGCACTTTCTTCCACCAGGCGACACAGGACTGTCTCTACAGTGGGATCCTCCCCAACGACCTTTGTATACATCAGGATTCATCACCTGAAATAAATAACTCAATGACTCGTCTTCAAATGCACTACTCTGAATTGTCATAGATACCGGTATTAATTATGAGTATACTAACGTGTATATGACCTGGCGGTTTAGAAACAGGAAATCTCCAGGGCGACATAGCTGTAGAAGCCGAGGATGCGTAGCTTCCGCCGTGGTAACAATTGTTAAGGGAAATAATGTCCTGCGAGCCGGTATACAGTCTTGCCATCAGGAATGCCAACTCCGTAGCTTCGGATCCACTGTTAACGTAATAAACGACGTCGAGTTCCTTTGGCATTTTTCTTATCAATTTCTCTGTATATTCACAAATTCGTGGATGCATATATATCGACGTGGTGTGACCGAGTTTCGACATTTGTTCAGTAGCCGCAGCAACCAGTTTTCTATAAAAAGATTTCAAGCGAATAATCAACTGTACGATTTCACCCGATAAAGTCTTTTTGTCGATTCGATTCAAGCCCCTTGAGCATCCTTGCGTCTCTGTCGAATTCACGCTGATAAATAAGGACCCACGATGACGCTCCAGGGACTTGGATTGAATTATAAAAATAAACTGATACGATACATTGTCACTCTTAAGCATTCGATCCGGCGACATATCTGAATAAAGTCATACACGTTTTATTGTCTTTTAGATAACGTTGATATAGACTACAAAATATTGAAGCACATCAATTTATCGGATAAGCGCTGAGATATTATTCTTCTCTTACTCTACTCTTGAGACTTGAAAATTAATTCAAGGCTTTATTACCGAGCCGATGTGGATGCGGTAAGAGGAGACAGTGGATAATAATTTTAGAATAATTGTTATTACGGGTGGCAATGGCCCACGGAGACTGTTACAATCCCGCCAAACATGTCAAGGTATCTTTTGCCCTTGTGATCCCATAACCATTGACTTCGACCCTGATGAATCAGCAGAGGCTCCTTGTAAAATGGCCTTACACTCGGTGATATGT
This sequence comes from Calameuta filiformis, assembly GCA_030142265.1. Classification (NCBI taxonomy): domain Eukaryota; kingdom Metazoa; phylum Arthropoda; class Insecta; order Hymenoptera; family Cephidae; genus Calameuta; species Calameuta filiformis. Next base: position 522,590 of record JARQSU010000510.1, on the reverse strand, counting down.
TACTGGCGTACGAATTCTTTACACGTTCATATTCGGCTCCCTATTTAGGCAAAAATAAATTTATCCTCTATACGAAAATCTACTGTAATTTGAATTTTCGCGGTTATTTAGGCAGCTCATTTTCAATACTTACTTGATACACGGGTGTATCGTACGGACAAGATGGTATTTCTGGTAAAGTTGACGAAGTGCAGAGTTTCCGAAGCTGATTCCAACGGGACGTTTTTACTGAGAGCATACAAATTTACGAGTTAACGTGAGCATATTAATTTACTCCTTACGATGATATGCTTACGTATTGTTGGCCTCATGCTTATCCAGTTGCACGCATATAATTATTTATGTAGAACGATTTGGGAATGTTTATTAGAGCGTCATTCGATCGGAGCACTTTAATTAACTAATATTTTTTTTTTACGTCTAGTGCCAAGTGCGACTTGTATTTTTACATTGTTAGAAAAATCAAAAGTGTACGTCGTTTGTTTTATACTTTAGTACGTGAAAGCGTCTCACTCGTTCGAATGCGTGTATGATACTGAACTGAACCACGGCGCGATTTTGCATTTGAAAGTAAGGCAGAGGCGTGCGCAGTTCGTACTGCGATGTAAACAAGAATGCTATAGTGCACGTAGACCGGTTATATGAAGTATCTAGATATTTAATAATTATCTATCTTTTATCTGAGTAGGTCGCTACTGCATAATTGAAATTCCTGCATATGCATTACCCCCGTCATCTAGATTATCTCGTGTTTTCGAAAGGCATAACAATACGCCTTTTTTTACTTTGGGGACACGAGACACAATTCATTACAGTGAAAGGGAATGTTGGATTGTATTAATTTTTTTTTGTAGTAAGAACAATTGATGGCCTAAAAGTTAATTCTACGTACGGTATTATTTATATTACAATTAACGTATAAGGCGTGGTCTGCTGATGAATATTTTTTATTGCTCTTTTTTAGTTTGAAAAGTCTTATATTTTAATATTCGTACAGATAATATATTAAATGTGAACAAAATTGCATTTTATTTACAAATGTTACAATTGTTACTAAGAGACTAGAGTTCAGTTTTTTTGTCAGTTGGATTTTTTGTTTCTTCTAGTCGGCCCTGTTCCTTTTCTCCACTTTCTATGGCATTAACGTCTGAGGTTTTCACTTTTAAAGTAAAGATCACAGGAATTTGAGACAGAATTGGATTTTCATCTTGCAAACAACGTATCCAGGACAGTAGAGAATCTTTACTAGAAGTTCCTGTAGCACATACTGCTAATATAGTTCCATCTTCCTGTTCATGCACCGACGATAGAAATCCTGGGACTTTAGGCTCCTCCCAAAATGGTATTTTGATGTTAGTTACATCTGAAAAATATAATACACTGTCAATTTCTTGTTATCTCGCATGAAAACTGATTATTCGTACCATCGGCATCATATTCAGATATTCGCTTATCGCTCTTTGGCACAGGATCTGCTCTTAGAACAAAATAATCTACTGTTATGTTGCGCATCCAGACCTTAAAAGGTCCTTCTACGTAAACTGCAGTATTTACAGGATGCTTCTTCAGAAGTTCCTTTTGTGTTGGACTTATGCCTGATACGATCCATGTTTTATCTACGGAATCTGGTACTTTTTCTGTTTCATAGACTGTGATTTCTCTCTCAGGATCTACTTCAGTTATTTTCTTTATAGCTTGCTTGGCGAGTTCTACTGCGCTATTAAAAACTTCTTCTGGAAACTTGTAGGGATTTAGATTTTTAAACCTAGGCATCCAATACATCATTCTCCAGTATTTTCTTAGTGGTATAGCGCTTTTACCAAATATATTTATAAGCATTGTTTCCATTTCTCTATCTGGAATAACTGCATTATCTTCCATTTGTTCCAACAAGTCAACTGCACATTGTTGCTGTTTAGGATAATGTAAGAATTCTACTTGAAATACATTAGTAGGAATAAATTTTCCTTTAGGTAGGATGTCTATGAGCTTTTTGTAGGCTTCTAAATCTCTATGGACACCAAATTCCTCCATGTATTTCATAGCTGAATAAATAAATTCAACGTGACCTCTCCTGTATATATCGCGGCTTATATACATCCTAATAGTTTCCAAAAAAGTCTCCTTTTCCTTCTTTTTAACATTTTCAAACATATACATCACTAAGGCACTTTGTGAGTTTGCACCTTTTTGGTTTTTTTTGTTCTTCTGCGATTCTCCTTTCTTCGTCTCATTATCTGTCTCTGATTCGTGTTTCTCATCCTCTTTAAAAGAAGGTACTGTTGTATGAAAGAAATTATGGACTATTATCGGTGACATAGTTCTAATATCTTTTCTAATAAAATTTTGGTCTATCACTGAACATGCTTGCAATATAGATTTTGGTCTTCTGATTATAGAAGACATGTTAGCGATGGACTTGGTTTTAATAGCTACTTTCAGAATTTGTAACAGAACCGTAGAGTTCTGTTTAGTGATACGTTGAGAGAAATTACATGCCACCGCATGATACATTGTTGTAATAATGCTTCTTCCTGTTATTTTATGTAATATTTCATTCTATTTCAGTACCTGGTTTCCAGAATTACCTCAATGCACACTGTAATAATGTATGCAATGTGGTAATATAACTGCTAACTTTGAAATATAATAGTTTAATTGCTTGTATTTAATTGGAAGATCATGAAAAACCCGTAATTTTAGTATTTTACACTATTTTCATTCATGTATTTCAGCACACGCTACACCGGGTGCCGCCATATTGAATTGAGAAACTAGAAATACTAATTAAACATTGAATAGATTTTTGTTCTGTAAAATATTTCATGACATTCATAACAAAAAAGTTTTCTTACGCAATCAACTCTGTAAAAAAAAAGTTTTCTCACGGAATCAACTGTGTTATATTCAATTATTCGTATTTAAATTAGTTTCATTTTTACTGTATATTACACGATTGTTGCAGTAACTCACAGTAACTATTGTTACCTTTCGTACAGACTGGTGCAGACGATTTTCAACGCAATGTAACGTGCGCAGATGGCAGGTCGATCGAATTTATGTTACGTCCTGGAGTCCAACAAGACCGGGAAGTTTGAAATGATATGAACAAGGGAATTTCCTGTTTTACCTATTTCAACTCTTTAACGACACGCGAGAAAATTAATTGATACACAAAGGAGATAATTTATACTGAATCTGAATAAAGTTTATATTACACTAATATGCGGACAAGAAAAAGACTGTTCGCGTCTTGGATGATAAAACAACTGCAATAGTGCTGTGAATGTACAAGTTCATTCGTTCGAAGCTAAGTCAGCACTGCCTGTAGGAGAAGCGCCTTAAAACGCCGTAAGTCATTTTTCTTGTCACTGGAAACTTTTAGGGGAAAGGTGAAAGCGTGGAAAAGTTTCTTGAGAGATTTCCGCGCAAAAGACAAGTCAGCGGAAGGGGCCACTTGGTTACCAAATTTGGTTGACGAAAAACAGGCCCCACTAAATCGAGCTAACCAGGGTGCGAGAACGTAAGTCGGGCTAACATGGCCCTTGAATCATATTGCGAGGGATTTCCAAGAGTTTTTCTTATATTTATTACTGCTTACAAAGAAAAGGGCCTTCAGTATAAAAGGAGGAGGTATACAAAGTATTAGGATGGCGATGTTATAAGGCAACCAGAGCCTTATATTTTACGTGTAAGTAAAAACAATAACTCTGGCTATGTATTTCGAATATTCGCGGTATCAAATCAGGACACAAGGAACTCTACCATACCGAGCGATTACGAGGCAGTAGTTACAGCGCTCAGTCGAACTGAGTTCGCCACATTTGTTAAGTGGTTAAGTAGTCGTATGTAGGATAACGAGAGCAAGGAGGCTAGAAATTGGTAAACTTCTTTACGTGACTTCCTTGACTTCGTAATCGTACATACTTAGGATGGTGGTCCAGGAAGAGACTTCTGTATTAGCCAGTGAGCATCAAGACGATCAGGATAATGAGATTTCGAAGGAGCAGAAACAATACTCACTGGAGAGTATCCTTTTCCATACAATATTTACTTGACACAGATTCTAATTTCAGTAAGGTGCCATATGTCAGTCATATGATTTGTCAAGACTTTGAATTAGAATTGTAGTTAAATTGATTTAGTTGCTGAAATAAGCTAAATAATGTTTGGGTATTCCTTAAGCAGAAATGTAGTTCTCAAGATAATTAAGGATGCACAACAACAGCATGGGCTACGTCACAATGATTACCAGCGTTATCGAGGATACTGTTCTAGGCGATTAAGACGTCTGCGAAAAGTTCTTAAGGTTCCTCAAGGGGACAGGAGACATTTCAAACGTCGCGATGTCACAAGCGCGATGGTTAATGATGATAAATTTCTGCAAGTTCCATTGACGATGGCTGAGCGTGCCTGGAGTTATGCCATGCAACTTCGGCAGGAGTCTAATACCGAACCAAGGAAGAAGTTTCATCTTGTTTCGCGTTTAAGAAAAGCAGCTACGTATTCTTTACAGTTGCAAGAGCTAATTGAGGTTTGTGTATACACAGAAATTGCATAACTAACGTACTTCATGTCTTAAGTTGTTTTATATTGTTTTGTTTACAGAGTATCAATTGTGATGCTCGTACAAAATTGGAGGCACAAGCATATGTAGCTTGGATACATGGATCACTGCACTTTGAGCTGCAGCTATGGAAACCTGCTATGGAGAATCTAAAAAAGGCTCAAGTAGTTTATGAAAAGCTAGCATCAGCCTTACCTGACGAGGAACAGCTTATTTACAAAGCTCGAGTGGAAGAGCTTGCTCCAAGCTTACGTTACTGTGCCTATAATATTGGAGATACCTCAGCCATTGATGATCTAATGCAAATGCGTGGCCAACTTAGTGGAGAGCTCCTGGCAAACTTGGACTCTCTGATGGCACAGACACGAGAAAAACAAGCCAACACAGAAGAGGTCGTATGGCGTGGAAAGTCTTGCGGTGCTGTACCATCCCGTGCGGCCGGATTGCTGATTGCTAATTCTCGCCTAAACCAGACCCTGTCCAAGGCAACCAGTAACCAGGCTAAAATTGATTTATTGGAAGCGCACTTGATCGATTGTAAGGATGCAATAGCCGCCGTTCGCGAATTCTTTAAGAACGAGCAGAAAACCCGAGACACGGATAAGAACAGCCCATCACAGCATCTGGTGTCCTATTTACAGTATATCAGACTGTCTAGGACTTTGGAGCGCAACTTGGCTCTTGTGAAAGTTGCACAGGAATCGGAAAAGGCCAAACCCCAGGATATCGTGCGTCTGTACGAAGCAGCTTTGCATAATCTAGTAGAGATGTCCCAGTTACAGGATGACGAGGAATATCTCCAGGAACAGGACGTGAAGACTAAAGGCTATCGTGCCTTTAGGTGCTTCTACATGGCACAATCTCTGGTGAATCTACATCGATGGCGCGAAGCCATGGCTCTGTATCAGAGATCATCGCAGCATGCCAAGGATGCTCTGAAACATGAGTCCATTCTGCCTGATGACTTGAAAACCGCACTGCGAGAATTGGAAGTCTCCATTGAGGGTGCGCAATATGCAGCCCATGCTCATAGTGTTCTGGAGGAGGGTCAGGAAGAGGAGCCTGGAACTAACAAACAGACTAAGAGCAAGAAGCCTTTGTGTGAAAGATTACATGAGTACAGAGAGGATTCATCATTGTTGACTAAACAGCCAAATGTTTATAAGTTACCACCTCCGATGCAGAGTATTCCTTGCAAGCCACTATTCTTCGATTTGGCATTCAATATGGTGGAGTTTCCAGATCTTTCCAATAAAGTTGGGGATCAAGGGAAGAAAGGAGGCCAGGCTGGTCTTACTGGATTCGTCAAAGGACTCTGGGGATGGGGCAATAAATAAAGTATGGTGCCTCGTTAACACGGATTTAAAAAGTCGCAATTTTTGGACGGGTTCCTGAGGCAGTAATAATAGGACTCCTGATACGCTATATAATTTCATTTTATTGGTATATGGTCTTCAATACTCGTACAGGATGCTCCATTACCTCGACAGAAACTGCGTTATTTGTATTAATGACAAGCCGTCAAATAAAGATGATTTTAAAAAATTATTATGGGACTACTTTTTATGAACTATAGCAATCTTTGACACTGAACAAATGATGAGAAAAATGAGGGACATTTGCCTTGATCTATATGGACTGAATCCATGTTTCCTCCTGAAACCACTTTTTTTAATAAATAATGTAAAATTACGCTGTAGTAATATGATTGAATTACATAATTTCAAAGCATTCACAGAGAGTTTACTATTACTTTAGACCATTAGAGAGACTGGAGTGATCATTGACGAGTGACATCAAGGTATGAGAGGCAAACACACATCAGACGTCATAAAGAACCTTTGATAAATTCGATACTAATTTGTCCGGTCTAATGCACATTAGGTAAACACACATGTAAATGCCAATCAACATGGTAAATAGCATCTATAAACAATAGGTATTGCCATCCATCACATTAATACAATGAACAACTATCAGTACTATGATAGATTAGCACGACAAGTATCACAGTATTATTGAACGTTACCCCATATGTTTCCTGTGTTGTGAATTCATGAGAAATTTCTGAAGAGAGGTCGTTACTGTGGCACAATGACAAAATCTGTACTAATAAATAACGCTATTAATATTTGTAGCTAAAGGAATCCTCCTGAGTAATTTATTATTAAAAAATTCTCAAACAATATATTTCCCATCAGACAAGTTTCCTTTAAAATTTCTGACTTTTATAGGGTTGCTGTATAATGCAAAATATATATTTAGTTGTAATTACAACAATACGTGTTCACTAGGATTAGTGTATCTAATGGTTATACCAATAAATATTATCATTATAAGTACGTTTGTTCCAAGAGATAACATCAAAATAAGATATTATCCCTACAATAATTTGTGTAGAAAGTAATAACCAGCTACAAGGTCATCGTCGTTAAAATACTTTGAACACCATTAAAAATGGTGCAACCCAACATTCCGTTTACTGTAAAACTCCAATTTCTGAGAATTAGTAATTTTGTTGGCTTCTTTATTGTTATTACCGGCTTATCATTCTCTCTTATCATTAATTCTATAAACAGGTATAGAAAAATGGCGCTATCGTGAAATATATGGCAAACACAAGAGTATTCTTTTCTACGGTTCTAAGGCGCCATTAACTTCTGAGAGCGACTGGACGTAATTTGATAGCGAAGAAACAAAAAGAATAAAGCGACGGAAAAGCAAAGGTGGTAACAGCAAGGGATAAGTAATGCGAAAGAGCCGTCTATATGGTTTTATGCGTTTTATGGAACAAAGTAATTAAGGAAGTTGATTCGCTCACAATCAGAGTAGACGTAGGGAGAGTAAACTGAAAAATAAAAAGAGTAAGAAAATTTGTTACCAGTATGGTTTTGCTGCCGGTATATATGTATTTTATGAGAAGTATTTGAAATTCCAAAAATTATTTAATCAAGTAAACACATTATTCGTCTCTCGTTCAAGTTAAATAATCATTATTATTGAGAATATATGTTATTACGAAGATTTAATTTTTTTCGCACTTTTTTTCTACTTATCGGTAAAGGCGAAATTGTACCATGAACCATTTGTCCAACAGAATCAATACTCGACAGTCAGTAATAATTCGTTTCACCTTTTCTCCTGTGATAAACTTTCTTCGATTCTATCATTACCGCATAAGTACTAACGTCGTGGAAACTTGTCGCAATGAGTTATCCCTCGTTAACTTTGTTAAGTTTTTCTTCGCGTTCCCACTTTGCGAAAATCTATCCACACGTGACCGACGCCCAATTCCATTACCATTCACTGAAATTGAATTCGTTGATAAATCGATATACCACATCACAAACAGCATAAAAAATAGAATTTTTACTTACGTCATCTCTAAGATACACTTTTTTTTCATTACTGTAGATTTTCTGAAAGTCATACCGATAACATAAGGAGTTCACAATGATTTATGCTTCGGCAATAATTCTTTTTTAATTCTGATAATTCCCTTCAGGTCTCAGAAGCAAGAAGTGTTCCACGTGAGAAAAATTTTCAACATTTCATCCACCCGGACATATGGAGTAATAAAAAAAAATAATGGAAAAATTGTAAATAGTTTTACGCTTGTATATTTTGTATTATTACTACCGGCATAGAATCAAAGGAAGTGTCCGTTACATTTATGTCACAGAAATGCATTTTCCGAGTGCATATAACCTATTCGCCCTTTTAATAGCTATACATTTGCAGTTACCAATTATGCACGCGTAAGAGAGGTTTATGCATTGGATAACAAGGAAAATTACGTAGGCAGGTTCCACGAGTTTATCTTAAAATAAGGAAAGTTACAGCGTAAAATATTTCGTATGCGTACAGTGTATTTATTTCTATAGGCATACGTACACGTGAGCTGATTATTTCTTTTCTTTTATATATGTCAGACCAACACGCAACTTTTCGTGTTCATCCCTTCTTTGGGAAGAACGAAGAAAACATAATCCAATACACTCGCTTGCATACTAGACATTATCCCTACCCCAACCGTTTCTAAACGACAAGCGGTGCCACCTTGCGGCAAATTTATCAAACTTTCACAAGTCTGCTTCAACGATGTCTTACCTGTCCCTTATCATGGGACGACTAAACTTGGATCACAGTTCATGATAAGGATATAAAGCAGACAAAACTCTACTGGCACATCTCCTCATTGTATAAGGCAGACACAACAAAAGGAAGACAGAATTCAAGATACAGTTTAAGCAGTTCTGGTCTATAGTCGCTTCAAGATAAAAGAAAGTATGACAGAGAGGACTCTTCTGTATCTGTAATCACAGTAAGGTGACCCCTGAAGGGATTTCTATACTGGACGGACATCCCTGTTAGATTTTCGTGTATGAATAAGAATGAAGGTATCTTTGTTTTTCTTATTTTTCTATGTGCCAGGTTATCTATGCCATAATTTATTATCACTGATTAATTGGACGTTGTCAGCACAGTTATTTTTTCAGACACACTGCACAGCTTTATTAACCGAGAGAGTCGAGGAAATTTTCAAAACTGACTACAAGCACGGAAACACGTAGGTTACTTCGTTTCCGTAATTTACGTGAATATTTAATGAAACTTTGTCACGAATTTACAGGAGCACCTTTAGAATTGTAAAGCAATGTACACACGTGTATAATGATCGTGATTTCGATGCTCTTTCGTAATTCTCATTCCGTTCACGATGCACCAATTTTCTATTGCACTACGCTGCAGTATTCTTGGATTTCTATTAGTCCAGTGCAATTGTGCATTTCAGTCAGATCACGTATTGCCAATAGTCATTAGAAATCTCAGTAACAATTGTATTGTATCGTTAGCTTGAATGTATTGACTCTGACCAGAAAGAAAAAAAATGTGCCAGCTAGATCGACAATGATCGATTAAATTCGATATATCACTGTTGATCATTGTAACTATCGGAAATAGAATTTATTATCGTCTTGAATACACAAGTGGATTTATAGGATTCATGAATTCTCTTCATATTTCATCCCAGTGGAATCTTCATTAATGCTAGCGGTTTAAATGAATTCCTGTCTGTCGATCAGACTTCACAGCTGTCTGACTGGTATAGGTTATTTCTACTGCCGGTCTGACTGGTATTGTCCTCTACTACTCTACAGAGTTCTGCCTCGAACGATTCACGTGGCTGGACGTGAAAAGCAGTTGCCAAGCGAATTGTATTCTTTCAGTAAATTGTCACGTCTGATCATAATGTCTCTGTTACTACTGCGCAATGCCAACTGCAAGCTGAATATTACTGGGAGGAAAACGCGACAGGCATGAGGATACCAAATCGTCAGCTGTGAAAATTGAGGGAACGTGACGGAGCGGAAAGTAAAAATAAACATTTTTATCTTTGCCGCCGACGCGATGGGCGTGCATTTTTTCACGATAATAATATTCTTTGAATTCAGAGGAAAAAATGTGACAACTTTTTTCTAGATGAATTGCAATCTTTCAAAAATTATTTGCGAATCTCGAGGTAAACATGTTCAAGTCGTTGGATGGAAATTATATTCTAATTTTCTGCAATGGTGCATCATTTGACTAGTCAAGCTTATGCTGTATTTTCGCAACTAATGCAAACTGCACTCTGAGAATATTGTCAGTGCGTAGGCCGGCGCCTGTCGTCGGATCGATGGGATTTCATGGTCGTCCGCATTTGATATATGGAATTCTGGAAAGGAATAATTTATTTTTTTGTTTTTCGCATTTCAAAAGTCTTATTTGATTCACGTAGTTACTTTACGTGTAACGAAAATGAAATTTTTTGAGACTTCCAGGTAACAACGGTATAATGAATTCCTGCGACGTCTCTTCGAACTTTTTTTTTTAATGAAAATCGATAACCGTACAAAAATCGTCTATTTTTTTTCACGTATTCGTCCATGTTAGATATTTGAGGAATATTGATTTTACATGAAAAGATTTTTCATGCATCGACTGTGATTGATGATTTTATAAAATTGCGCAATATTTTTTTTTTTTGTATAGATCTCCAATCCGTTCGCTGTTACATACTTCGCACATTAGAGTATAAGATTTTTGACAACTGGGTGCTTAATTTTCTGCGCGATTTTTGATATTTCGGTAATGGGTATTTTTACATGAAATATAATATTTTTTATTTTACTAATAAATAATCAAAATCGACAAATTTTTAATGTCCACTGATTAACCTAATTTTTTTAAAATCAATAATACAATGTCAATTTATATAACAAGATTCGCAAGACAATTACATCGAATTCCGTTGTTGATAACAGCAATTATTTCGTCGAGCCTACAATTCCTATTCTGTACCGAAATTCATTTGAATCAGAAATTGCATCATAACTCTATCGGCAGGTTCGATTAAACGCATATAACGGATACTGGGTATACCTAATGACTGAAATTCGTGAAATCCCAAAGTTTTCCAAAGTAAACTACGTCATTCCATGCGATGCAGTAAATTCCTCATAGGAATTATAATATTTTCCGTGTCTACGCCAATGGCTTTTAATTTCTCAAAGTAAAATAATATATCTTTATTTGAAATTTATGTAATCCATGATAATGAAGATCTAAGATGAAAAGATGTTAAGGATTTTCAGGATTTCCAGGTTTCTCAAGAGTAGCTACAACTCAGATCGATGTGTCGCCAGTGCTGTGTCATTCGTGTGCAGCACCCCGTCGTCGATGTCGACGCTGATCGTAGCAGACGAACTCAAGTTAGTCGGTGGCCGGACGTCGCGACGCCCGGTTCGCGTCGAATATTTCGTCCCATGAAAAACGACGCGCGCCACGCGAATTTTATTTTACGTTTGTGCTAAACATAACCTAATCTTGTGCTTTTCCAATCGCCGTCCAATCGAAACTTTAAAAAAAAAAACAGTTGTAGCTGTGAAAAATGTATTCATCATTGCATCGTATTCGACACTGATGGTCTGTATTAATGTTGACGATCAAACTAAAGAGTCGAAAAAGAGTCAAATTAATTCTATCGAATTCTTTAGACGTTACAAAAAAAAATTTTTAAATGTCTAGACATACCTTCCCAACGCACCGTAACATAAGCTGCTAACGCGAGTAAACAAACTGATGTTTTGGTATATAAAAATTCTTACCTCCATTTCGACAGAAAAATTCTCAAAAACTTTTCCTTAATTTCAAATATAGTCAAATCGTCGTAACAGCCTCAAGAAAATTTTAACGAACTTACCACGTAAAGCCATATAAACGTTGCGGCGTGACACCAAAACGCTTTTAATTCACAAAACCAAAATTTTCAAAACAAACGCCTCGACTAACGACTGCAGTAGACGTTTCGAAAATTCATCGAGTGACTCGTTGATTAGCTAACCATAATTACCAAATGGAAAGTATTACACGGAATGCCATTTGGACACACCCAGCAATGGAAACGTTCGTTTCTAAAATCAAAAATAAATTCAAGAACTGTTTTAGAAATACTTAATTTAGTTTTACCGACGCTTTACGTGTATCGTCACAGGATTGTCCAGCTGGTACGACGGGGTCGAAAGTGACTTCGATTAATTGAAATAATTAAAGACGATGTCTTAAGTATTCCACGTTACGTTTAATCAGACGCTCTACTCGTTGTTACGCGTAGCAGAATCAGTGAGTGAGTGAGTGAGTTCCCGTCTGTCTGCCTGTCAACCTACATAGGTACAACGTTCATGAAATTCATTAATTTTGATGGCTCTCCAGGATTGTTATGACTTGGCGGGATGATGGGATGCGAGAGGCAGGTAGAGAAATTTCCGCATGACCTTCGAACACGCGAAGAAGACTCAATGTGTCATAATGATTGAACATAAAAATCTTATAGGTTAGCTCTACTTTGGAGCACAGTCAATATGCGTACACAATGTGGCGGGATATTTAAAAATACATAACCGCGATCTCTTTGTCAGTCTGTTTTCTTCGCCTGTCTCTCGATCCTTTTTTTTTTATTCGCCTGTCCATTAATCAATTCTGTAAAAGCTTGATTGGGATTACTTTTTGTTCGTTTGTCATAAATAAAGCAACCACTAGTATTGTCTACTTGACGGTGCCGACGGGATGATGAATGCCGAACGGTTCGAAGTCAGTTTCGAAATTTCTTAATTAAAGACTATCTTTTGGATATAGACGGAAAGAGAATTTTTGGAAACGCGAGACAGTGAAATTCTTCGTAATTTATTGATAAATTCTTGACAGAGTGTACATTTAAATACCGCTTTAACAGTTTCGATCAATCGGCAGACATACGAAGAGGTAAATATTAGTAACAGTTTTTTTTTGATTGAGCAAACATAAAAGAACTCTGACATAATTTTTTTTTATATTTACGAACGTTTCTATTGCGCGAATTTAGCGAAGACTCTTAATACGCTCGCAGCGCGACGGGTTTAGAAATCAATTTTGGTTTTGAGAAATTTACAACAAAAAAATGTATCTGTGATCGTTATGAAATATCATTTGAAATTTGCCGCCATTATCCGAGCACGAGTCATAAATGTTCAATCCATAGGCACTATGTGAATTTTTCATAGGAAATCAAAAAGGAACTGGTGTGAATTGGCTCGTGTGATTGAACCTTTAGTAAAAAAAAATACGAAGGACTGTGGATTCGTGTATGAATATAGGGAAAAAGAAGATCAAAGTTCGACAATAATAAAAATGATTCGGGAAATATTAAAGATTATCAAATGGTTATAATGGCGAATATATTCTGTTGTTGGGTTAGTCAATATTTGTGCATCTTGACATTTGCAATAATTTTTTATGCCTTTTAGTCGCGTGGTTTCTTATCATTATTCTTTTTTATCTCTTCATATAATTCACTGTGTATCTGGATATTTGATGTTTGAATAAATATTATGAGCGGACAATTTTTTTTTGGTTTCATCAAAATAAGGGAGAATTGAAAATAATGGGTAGGTTGACAGTTGGTATGGGCTAATTTTAAGGGTTGTACGAGAAAGGGGCGAAATTTACACTGTCAAATGTAAAAGGGGGATCGTCCTTGAAGACACGAAACCCTTTTATGCCAAGGACGAGCATAGTTTGTGGGCTGTGAAATGCGACCAATTAATTTCTTAATTTGTCAGAATTAATTAGTTTTATGGGCTATAAACCCGCGAGAGCATTTTGCCGTTACGGTGAAAGAATTTTGTTCGATTTATTTATTTCATCAATCGAATTTAAAGAAGATAATTTCGAAAATTTTAAAAGCATAGACGTTTGCTCAAACTCAAATATCTTACACAAATTGGTAATGAATGGAGATAATGAACAAATTTGTTTTTCATTTTCTTTTCTGATAAATCACATATCGCGAATCATCGAAGTATCTCGTAGCGAAAAATTCAAGTGTCTTTAATTCTTTTTCGCGAACCTTTGCAGAACGTGTCACTGATTCTAAAATTATAGTACACCCTGTACATAATGGGGTCGAATCGATGCCCTAGTGGAGAACCGATGTAGACGGCATTGCGACTTTGGTTAATGAAAATAAATAGTACAATACATACAGAAACAATTGCGCAACTGAATATATATATATATATATATATATATATCCGTATCAAGTGATATAGTCGAATTTTCAAAATTAACACTAAATATAAAAAACGATAGATTCTCCGGAAAAAACATGAAATAAATTCATTTGATTGCGCAATGCGTTTTCAACACGCGATGCCTTTGCGATGCTTTCCAGTTTGCTGTGGGGGCGTCGCGACGCCTTTAGTTTTCACTGTGACGACAAGAGTGGGGCTATTTACATAACATCTGTTCTTGTTCCTCGTGTCGTGGAAGATGGAAGTAAATAAAAAAAAAAAAAAAACTTTATCCACAGAAAATCAACTACAGTTAACATTTTGTTTTCTGGAATTTTTAATTTTTATCTACTCGTGCATTGATACTACGACGCCATCGTGCTTTAATTGTTGTAAATGTTTGTCGCCGAGTGGCATTGCCTGATAAGGCGCAATGTTAGTTTTCATTCATTTTCCGGTATTGAATATGTAAATTTGAACAGCAGTCATTAGTGGTCGCTACGCTTGTTATAAGTAAAATTTTCAAAATTGTTTATTATTATATGTGCATCACTTATTTGTAAGTATTCAATTGATTTTCTAAGAAAAGTTTAACTATTACAGAATTGTCCTCCATTTTGTTTACATTTAATGATAAGTGATAAATGATAAAGGTACTGTCAGTTGTAAAATTATTTTTCAAAATTCTCAAACTCACTTAATACGTAAGGAGAAGTCGATATCCGGAATCTTAAAGATGTCTACCTGTAAAGATTGACATAGCTGATTCGTACCGGGAGAATCCTAGTGAGACACCATTTTTTAAAAACAATATCAAAAATGAGGTAATTAAGAAATTTTTTAATTTTTTTTTCTCAAGTCGTTTTAGTCTTCGGCCATTTTGGGATACGTCGTCTTTGTATGACCTTGCAATATCAAGATGAAAGATGTCTGTTTTATGCTCCAGGCTATTGTATCCATTTGGAGCACTATCAATCAGCAGAAAGATGTGAAGTGTGCGTTAGGCGGAAAGATAAAAAAAAAAACAAGTCAAAATAATAAAAAGCAGAAATATCGTGCAATTTTCTTTATTCGTCCCCCAGTAATTTTCTTAGCTACGTAATTCCGCGCTGACGATTAAAAAAGGAGATTAAAAAACCATACGTAAGTCTAGTTGAAAAGTTTATATGGATCAAATAAATAACTGTATAATAATATTCAAGTAGTTACAGTAAATGGTATCGGTGCCGAAAATAGTAACTGCATTCAGAGGACTTCTTTACATGGAAGAGTCATATAAGGATTACCCCTTTGAAGTGAAACGCAAATCGTGGCTCGATTATAATTATCTGTGTAATATAATAAGATGCACGACTTGCATATCCTTTGATTATTTATTATGAAAAGACTCCTTCCGGGAAAGTCATTAAATTACTCTTTATCAGAAAGTGCACCAATAACGCGACTGCCTCAAGCGTTGAGGGAAGAAGAAAATATCGTCGGCAGATAGAAAGGAGACAGTAAATTGGAAATAATATAATGCCAAAGAAGCCTTATATCGAATTTATCCTTGTCATTTACAAAATCGTTTGATGGGTTCTGCATAAAAATACAAGAAGCGATCAACCGGCATCCTTACTTTCAATTCGGAGATTGATTTTCAATTTTTCATTTATACATTTCACGGGAAAAGTCTTTTACGAGGTGAATAATGCAGAAATAGGCGAATTTTTCATAAATAATAGGAATTGAGAAAAGAGTTACGGGGAAAAAACAAAAATACTAAATCGAATTTTTGAATGCGGATTTAACGTGAAAATATTGATTTGCGCATAATAAAATAAAATTATGAAGTTGACAGAGGAACATTTGGAATATGTAAATATACAGAAATTAACATAATACACGTAAATCACGTATGCATAAAGTTTTGTTTAGATTTTACGCTCCACCAAATTATTTGTAATCCAGTGAGGATCCTGGAAAAAATTAAAAAAAAAAATAGTGCGTCGAAATATAAATGCGATGTGACTGTGAAGGTTTTTTTATGCCTTATTCACATAGGCAGCCTTATACCTGCCACAATATATCTACATATCTAGTTTTGCTATACTTGGCCGGATAGTGAAGTACATACGTATATATTTCCAGTGTTTTCACAAAGAGAGATGCTTCCTCAATTTCTTTCCTCTTTCTTCTCTCCTTTCTTTATACTATCTCACTTGTTCCCGCCCGTACAAAACGTAGTAGATAAAGTCAGGATTCGCTTTGAGACTGGCGAAGAGCCAGAAAGCCATTCAGCATTCAGAACTTCTTTTTTATTCACAACGTGTGGATTGTGAAAGTGACGCCATAATTTAGACACCTCCCTTTGTGCCTTATTTCATCTCTCTCTCTCTCTCTCTCTCTCTTTCCTTTTCCTATTCCCATTCCGCGATCTCGATAGAGACAAAACAAAACGTTAATCTCAAGGGTATCCGACACACGTGAAAAGTTGACCGAGGACGTTTTATCCAGGGCTAAAAACGATAGCTGTGTTTTACTCTGGGTAATTTTAAACAGCGCGCATAACTTCCTATATAATCGAGACGACCTCTAGGAATCGGCCAAGATTGGATGAATACCGGGAAATTTGTAGATTGATATAATTTAAGCATCGATCGAGAATTTGTTTTCGTAGCGAATTAAATTCTCCCTTTCGGTTTTAATTCAAGATATAATTCACCAGTTGACCGCAGTGCTGCGGATTTATCGTGGCGCTACGGTCGCCCGCTTGACAGTTTCTACAAAAATGGCGTCGCGTTGATTCGTCTAGTTCAAGGTAAAATACGTGGCCGTGTATTGTACGTTATTATGGGATTCTGGTACTTAGTTACTGTCCATTTTGTAAAAGGTAATTGTGAGATACATTCATACAATTTTACCTCTTTCTTCTTTTCCCGTTATACGTAGACGAATTAACTCGACCGCTGCTATCCAAAATTTCGCGACAGCTTTTCCAGTTGAACGTAAAATCTCTATTGTCCGTGGCGTCCTACAATTTTGTATTGTTTCACATTTTACTACTCGTTACACGCATTGTCTATTTATTGATTATACTTTACGCAGCAGTTTTACAAAAGTAACGCACTGTTCAAGTAACGTCAATTGAATTTTCAGTCTCGCGCAAGCGTTTTTGACGAATCTTTTTTCTCGGAAATCCTGCTATAAATTTTTCTCAAATTTAATACAGCAAATGTCAATTACAAGCATATAACTTCTCGTTAGTTGTACGCAATTTCATCAGCCTCATATAGGTAGAGTTTCATGTGAAATTTCTTCCGCAGGATTTTCAACAAATAACACAGCTGCCATTCTACACAGTACATAATCTTGGAAGACATTTTTACTCGCGTCTACAAAATCACGAACCATATTCCAGCGTTTCTACTCCAAATCCCACAGGATCTACGATATCAACTCTTAACAACAATGGCTTCCTTTTCGTACCATCCAATTCCAGGTAGAAAAATACTGTACAAGATAGTTTCAAGAAATTTTAGACGCGCGATCCACTCCTATCCAACATGGAGGTTAGGTGAATGTACTCAGGTTCATAAACTCAATCCAAACTTAACGGTAGTTTGTAACCCTTAATAAACCCTTCGAGGTACAACTGGAACAATAGCTAACTAAAATTTAGTTGATCTTCTCAACTTTTCGTATCCGTAATACGCGAACGAACGACATTGGCGGAGCTGTTAGTATTAATAAACTTTTAAACAAGCACACTTGTCAAACTGCTAGTGGCGGTAATGACGCAACCTGACTTTTTCATGAGAAACTATTATTATCCTTATCGTGCTTACTGACGGATATCACAATATTTAATGCTTACGAGTTTGAGCTAGGTTAGGCTAGACTTTCTTTAGATAATATCGAGACTTACTCGTGTTGCCATTTTTATACAATTACAATTAGTTTTTTTTACTTGCAGAAAGTTGATATTTGTTATTCTTTTTTCTTCAGGGATATAAACTTAAATCTAAGTCGAGTGAATAGTTTGAATTTTTATTTCAAACTCTGGGTCGTATGGCTGTACGTGTTTGCACTCATGGCTGACATATGTAAGGTATAGGTATCTATGATCATAAGTTACTTGGCACATTCAAATACGGTCCTACTTGTACGACTGTGTCTCTCAAAGGGTTAGACGGTGTTAAATAAAAACGAAAAGGGTTTCTGCCTCTTGGTGGAAAATGACACAGATGTTTTCTCATTGTTAATTATGGCCGCACAAGCTACCTCGAAGCTGACTTCTAATGGCTTTCCCTTTGCGAATCAAATCGAAGGGCTCGTTTATTGGCCAAGGCTCGTTTCCTTTTATTGAGGTCACAGCTTCCGACGCGATCTTGCTTCGAGATTGGGAATCCGATTTATTAAAGCTTAAAGATAAGAACGATTAACGTTCTACGGTCGGCCATTTGTATTTACCGTGCTGCCATCTAGGGTGGGATTCTTGGTCGACAAAGGAACGAATAGTAATACAATTATTTATTTTGTAATTCGAATTCTATTTTTAATTTCCTAGTCCAAAATAAACATTCGGCTAAATTAAATCCGAATCTACCGGGTTTTTCTGGCATTTTTCAAATTACTGTCAGTACCCTTAATCTTAACAAATTCGTTTCGGTAGTCCGTTTTCCTTTTCCGTGTGGTCATTATTGTGTCAGCAAGAGAAACGACTCTGTCACCATGAAATAAATTAAAATACCCATCGAACTCGATATCCTCTTCCAACCAACATGGAGTTTCTATCTTCCGGTAGCTTCGTTTGATTTCAAAGTAGGGATCGTAAATTGCGTTTTCGTACCACCACATCCTACATTTACATTTTTTTACCTAACCAAATTATTTTCCATGCATTCAAAAGCATTCCCACCCCAACACATAGATATTACCTTTAAAGTTTCTTGCCACTTTCAATGTTTATTACCTAATGAGATCATAACGCTGTCGGTAAAGAAGAAATTATGTAAATTTTTTTTCACCAAAGTTAATTATAAGTTTAGCACAGTGTTACCTTTTCTTTGAACGTGCGATTAGACTTTGTCGAGAAAAAAAATTGAACAAATAAACACAAAAATTGTTCATTGACAATTTCTCGGAACGATTTTTAAGTGCGATTTGCAAATTTTCATTATTCGCGAGCAAAAATTCTCATCTTCTCTACTTCTTATTACGCTCCGTATATTCATGTATCAATTTTTTATTCTCTCGATACTCATGTCTTATCTTTAATTCAATTCAGGGGCGTCAAGAAATTAAGTCAATGCCTTCAATCATCCAGTATCTCGGAAACGACCAGCCGCGTAATTTTGGCAAATTTACAAAACTTGAAACAATCGCGCCTGATGCGAATAAATTACAATTTCACTCTACCGTACCTACAGATCGGTCTACGTTTCTTCGCTCGTTGCAGACTCGCCTGCACTTTTTCCTCGTCCATTGCATTCTACTATTGTACTTCACGTAGATAAAGTTTATATATACAGTAACGTCCAACTGAAGTGGAAAACTTTAGTTTTTGTGTATTTCTGTTAAACTATGACCGATTTCGAAAAACTAAAGACGTATTTTTTAGGAAATTTCCTTCCCGTTCGAATGGTAAAGGTTTTATTCCGATCGGATACAAAATGGCTGAACGGCAGGGGTTGGAGTGAAATAATGCATTTTGGAACTTTTTGAAAAGTGCGAGAACTAGTGGTTCCGGGAGGAAATTCATATTTCTAATTATGGCACGAGAAAGAGCATCCTTCGGCATTAAAAAAACATCCCCATTGCACCCCTGTAGCATCACTCTAGGGGAAGCTACACCCCCTTGAAGTGAAAATACTTAATTGGCCATAATTTCGTACGCGCCGGCCAATCTGGTCCAGTTTTTGCATGGTATCATCTTTATGCTGCAGATTCTCATAAAATTATTATCTTCAAAGACGATCCCGTGACGGAGATCTCGAGATATCGCAAGCGCGCCCGAAGCTTCCCCGCCATTTTTCATTAGGAATACGATGAAATAGAAGTATTATATTTATCCCATGCTGTAGCTGAAACTTCAACGATTAAAACGCGCCCTTAAACATCCAAAAATGATGTCGTTAAGAGGTCAAATTTTTCATTTGAATAAACGCCCAAATTATGCGAATTTCGCTCGCGGCTAAAGCCACTTTCCTAAAAAATATGTCTTTGGTTTTTCAAGATCGGTCATAGTTTCACAGAAGTACGCGAAAACTAAAGTGTTCCATTTCAATTGGACGTTACTGTACATATACATATATGTATATCGATAGCACAAATTGCAGTTTGCGGCTAAAGCCACTTTGCGTTTACTCACTGGCCAAAGGAAACAACCAACAGTCCGCATATTTTCCGAAAACCCCTTTTTTTTTCCAGAGACCCGACAGAGAAAAAAAATCGAGCCGAACAATCCCTTTATGGCTTGATAAAGAATTGCCGAGGAGTACTTGACTGATAAAAAATGGGCCACGTATTTCCCA
The DNA here is from genome assembly GCA_030142265.1 of Calameuta filiformis. Lineage (NCBI taxonomy): Eukaryota > Metazoa > Arthropoda > Insecta > Hymenoptera > Cephidae > Calameuta > Calameuta filiformis. The sequence goes on along the minus strand of JARQSU010000510.1, from coordinate 501,918 downwards.
GCTTCCTTTCGTCCAATAGGACCCCAAGGACGTCACATACGTTATCTACTGTCGGTACTGATACTGTTGTTTATTATATACTACATGTATACATATATATTTAACGACACATATGTCACCCATACGTAGCCATATAAAACGGCGCGAACTTATTTCCTCTTTAAATCCTAATCAAAAGCTTATGAACTGGGTTGACGGCCATTACGCGCTTTACGCGGAAAGAATTTTTCATTGAAAATTAACGTGAGACTTACGGCAACCACGGGACATCATGGCGTTTCATAACATATTACCTATATATTTGAGAAAAATTCACGAAAACAGCCTAAAAAGTAAGCGCGATGCGTCAGCTTTTAACGAAGTGTACGGTAAAATTTTTCAAACTCGAAAGTGCGTAGCGCAAAAGTGTAGCTTTTATCTTGTCGAATTTAAAACGTCATCTGAAACAGCCGAATTATCTCGTGGGCCGCATTAAATTTTATCGTGGAGTTAACGATACTTTTCGTACCTTCAAAGTCAACCACAAAAGAACATTGACATTGTGAAACGCAGTAAAAATTGCAAGTAAAAATATACATAGAATAACGTGCGCGACGTGAAATTTATTTGTAAGCCACTCAAAATATCGTATGTTACGAGCAATAAGTAATGAAACGCTAAGGACGTCCCACGGTTACTTGTTTCTACGTTAAATTTTATCGTGAATTACGTAGGAAAAATTAACGAAAAATACTCGCCGTGCATTTGACATAAATCAAAATTGAATTTTTTCCACGCGATTCCCAACTTTTCGCCTACGTGCATAAGTTTCGTAGACACATATGTATTTATGCGTTTGCCAATTGGATACTTTGGGGACACGAAAAATCAAGGTGCGCTCACAATGGCAAGCTAATATTTAAAAAAAAAATTACTACCTTGGGACATCGAAGCATTGAAGTTCTGACCTAATCTAACCTGACGAAACATTTCTAAGCCCATCATATATATTGAATGCCTAACGTTGAAAAATTATTACAATATTTGGTGAGACAATCCGCTTTATGGTCCTCAGAAAAGTAATTACGTTGGAAAAAAACTTAGAGGACCGTCCCCAAAACGGCCACTTGTCCTCAAAATAGCGATTTCGTAAATGAAATCGTCCCCAAAGTATCACTCAGCCAAAAATATAGCAACAAATATATATATATATATATATATATATAATACGGTATCTGTATCGATACCGTAGAATATTTCGCAACAATTCCCACATTCGCATGTCGCCCCTGATGAAAGTTCAGTTCAGCACGAGTGGGTACTTGGGAGCGGAAGTGAGCTCCGTTTAATGATATTTTATAGCCAGAGAGGGTTTGGCCTGGGAATGGGCTGCTGGAGGGGTTGGAGGGGCGGGAGGGGCGGCAGGGTGGTGGCTGCCAAGTGGAACTTTCGAGCTTAACACAAACAAATGTAGTACCACTGTCTAGGAGCGTCTAGGAGCGTCGGGTCGGCACGGAGTCTGAACTCTTCTTCGCTTTCAGTAAAGTTTCCTGCAATTCGCCAAGAGCCTCAATGAAGTTTCAATCATGGACGGGTAATTTGAAAGGGGACGCTGAATCCCGCCTAACGAGCTGCTGGGCGTCGGCGTCGATGTTATGTCTATCGGTGGCTTGTAACTTCGTGCCCTGACCTGTGCTATCTGGATAAGCGCGCCGGTCGTTGTTCGACGTCCATTTTTTTTTTTTTTAGAAAAAAAAAAGGCTTATTCGACCTTGGAAATTTAGCGTATTATCTTTATTCTCGTAGCTGAGACGTTCTATGTGTACCATGCATATTTATTGGTCTTACTTGGGGATTTTGCTGTTTGAGATAGGACGGGTCGGTACTTTAGGACACCGTGTATTATATGCGTGTATTGGAAAATTACTATGGAGAATTTAATACTCTTTCTCGATATATCGATGTATATGGGAATAATTTTTAGGTGACTTTTTATACTGGGTTTTTTATTATGCGTTTTGGGATTGGAATCAGATGTACTGGTAGGGGCTGTTACTTTTCTTTTTTCTTATCTTTCGTATATTAAGTTAATCCTATAGGGTGGTCTTATTGGCACTAGGTTTACGGACGTTTCTTATATACTTATCTTTACGGATACGCGACAAATTATTGATGGGTTAACGAAAGCGTAGATTTTCTTTATCAAAAAAAAAAAAAATTATAATTTTTATCAAATACAACATTGCTATACACTATTGGGTTTTATTTGATATATTATTATATTTATTATATTTATTAAAGTCAGCATAAGCGGTAGGAGATAAATGTAAAAGTTTATGCAATTCCTATACGCGAACCTAGCGTTAATGTTGTGTATTTTGATAAAAGTGTTTGCTGGACCTGGTTACGTCTGTTTTATTGATTACACTGATAACTGTAACACGTGTCCATATATATGTATATATCGTCCAAATGTGAAACCCTGCTCTGTAATGTATGTATGTATTGTTTGGTCTGAGCCAACTATACAGGGTGTACATACAGTATCTCTTACATCTAGCACAGCTTGTTACGTCATCGGTAAAATCAGAGTGCTTAGAATCAATATGAATAAAGATAAGGTATTGCTTCGCATAAAACGTACGATTAATCTTTTGTTTAAATGGTTCAAGCAGTTGTTAATTTCCAATTGGATATTATCCGTTGTTGGGACGAACTATCGTCTTAACCCTTTAGGTCCGCAGAAGCACGTCCTTGACCCAATGATAGACACTCGTGACGGTACTCGGTACTATTTGACGAATTAGATTTGAAGATTCTCTCGATCAAAGTTGATACCGGCTACGGAAGTATTCACTTCGTTTTCGAGACTTCCAATTTCTCCGGAGAGAGTCGCTCAGATTTAGCTCGACTCGCCGGAGCGAAATTTTCCTCTCAGTCGTAATGGCGAAAAGTTACCTACGTATGGAAAATGGCCGGCGTCGACGAAATAGAATTTCGCAGGGAAGCAAGTTAACGTGATTTTTTAATATTCTTGTTGAAATATGAAAAAAAAAAAAAAAAAAATGTGGCGATGATTCTTTCTTTTTAAGATTATTTCTCTTTTTTTTTCCATCGTCACGGTATCGGTCGAGCGTTCGTAAAACTTGATATTATGTACTAAATGTTAGTCTACTTCCTGTTGGGGAATTAGCGCGGAGTGTAAGGTCAAGTGTAAGCGATCCTTAATGGCATCTACTGTTACTTCAGGGGCGGGAGGGGAAAATGGATATCAGGGGCGGTAGTGGCGGGGGGACGTTAATGGAAAAAGACTTATCGGTTTACCGGCAGTTTCCGGAGTCGTTATTAATCGACTCTGCTGCGATGTTTTTTGGGTAAAGTTTTTTTTTCTTTTTTTTTTTGACAATCCACGTGGCTTTAATTTTGAAAAAAGCCGTTACGAGACAAGACTGCGAGTCGAGTCGGAAGGTGACAAAGGGACAAAGGGGAAGTACCAAAGCTCCTTGATACACTGGAATAATTTACAATGGGGGTTTCAGCCGGCGACTGCGTGTTTTGACTACGAGACGCAGACGCGCTTGTCGCCTCGGGCGGAATTTTTCGTGCACGTGACGACGTCGCACGAGTTTTCACGAAATGGATGCTTCACGGTCCGTCGAAGCTCGACGTTGAATATTCGCGAGAGCTTATTACTGAGAATTAGGAATTACGTTGGCGCGGGGGGGGGCGAAGGGGGGGGGTCAGGGTCAGGGGGGATACTCAGGACCTTGACGAAAAAAATTTTAATGGGTTTTTTAATCTTTTTTTTTTTCTTCTTCTTCAAGGTGTTCGGACAAATCGGACGCAGAATGTCAAGCTGCGACAAGGCGTCTCCTAGTCTGACCATCGATCGCGCTGCTTTTCTTCTTCTGAGAGTGAAGAAAGCCTTCAAGAAGAAGAAACAGCAGAGAAAGGAGAAAGGGTAAGCTTATCCGCTATGCCTTTACGGTTTAATGGAAAATTTAAATGTGTCAGCGAGATACGAATTTTTTTTTATCGTTGCTCGGTGGGTTGTTGAGATTAAAGAGCGAAAAAAAGAAGGAAAAAAAATAGATATCACAGTCATTCGACAAAGGTATACGTGGGCTTGTTTTTTTTTTTTTTTATTTTCTTTTTCCCCGTGAAAAATATGTGAAAATTGTAGGAGAATAAAAATTCCCATTGGTTGCGACACAAATGAAAAACCGCTACTCGCGGGCTTTGCCAATCGTCGCCATGTCCCACGGTGCCTTTGAGTCTGATAGAAAATTGGACCCAGTGGTAAAATGGAATATGATGAGAGAACTGATAAAATATATGTACTTTCTCTTTTATAGCGTTCAAGTCTGCGCGTCATATTTTTAGAATGGAATTTACCCGCTTCTCATTTTGACGTATGTACAATGGTGCCGCGAGTCGGACACTTTGTCTAGGGGACTCCTTTAGCTTGTATGTACGTCATAGTCGGATGGCACCTCGAAGAAGCTATTTCACTCGCGGACGGAACATGTATCATGCTGTGGCTTATACGCGCTTTATATTTTTATAGGTATACCGCGCGGCGTGGAAATACGCATTTCCTTTTTACCATATGTTTTCATTATAGACACTATATATAGATTGTGACTTTGGGAAACAACTGTGAAATTCTCTCGATAATATAGCGATTTTCGAAAAGGGCGAAAATTAGCTTACTTGTTAGTCGGACCGATACAGAGTATGGGTAATAGCGTGATAAATTCAACGAACGCGATAGGACGATCCTGGGATTATTTATTTTTGAATATTAATCAGAGAATTTTTTTTACTTTCCTTTACGTCTCAATAACTAGTAAAACCCCGATATGAACCACGATAAGGTTGTTAAACCAATTTGAATTTACCTGCCGGTATCCTGGGACCGCCATTAATTTCATGACATTATAAAATTTTTCGATAGCGCCAAAGAATACCTGACGCGTAACGTTTCCCTTCTAATGGCGGACTTTATCGTTGGCTCTGGCTCATATTTATTTTCGAATTTATCGCTCGTAAAAATATCCCCGTACAAAATGTACGGGCTAAGCGTATCGGCTTTGGCAAAGGAGCATTGCCAGCGGGCCGTTTCACTATGGGAATACACATGGGAAATACATAAAGATTAATATCGAGAGAGATTTTCCATAGGAAAAGTTTCCATTGCCCATGCTCCTTTCCCAAAGGTTTTTGATTTTGCATTGATTTTCGATATCGGAAGCTTTCTTATTGTCAATGCTCTTTTGCAAATTTTCTCGTTTCTCGAAAGAAATCCGATTGGCTTCTTCCCCCCCCCCCCCACAATCACACCCCCAGGAGTCCGATACTTATGGTAGAACGAATTCAATAAGGATTCACGACGGCGTGAAAGGGCTTAGTGGCCTCCGAGGGGGATGACGTTTGTGGATGTAGCGGATGTATACAGGGTATCCCAGAATAAAAAGATATGGAGTGGACCATCAAGTAGAAGATGAAAATCTGAAACAAAAAGTCCTGATCAATTTTTTTTTCAGAGCTTTCTTCTTAAATTTATAAACAATTAAAGCTAGCCAATCAACGCGCTGCTGTACCCGAGCATCCGAGAACGCGGTAAGTGAGGGGTAAGGGGCACAGCCGCGCGTTGATTGGCTAGCTTTAATTGTACAATGTATAAGTTTCAAGGGAAAGCTCGGTTAAAAAATGGATCAGGAATTTTTTTTTTTCAAAATTTCCTCTTCTACTCGATGGCGTAATCCATAACTTTTTATTCTTGGGCACCCTGTATGTAGGCTGTATTCGTCGTACTAGACAGGGGTGAGTTTCCTGCAGGAGGATTCGAATCAGTCGATTTTTTTTTATCGTCTGTTAAAACATCCCTTGGGAATTTTCATGCAGCTATATGTATACAAAGGACGCACGATTTTATTCCGTAAAAGTAATATTTTCTGGAAATCCTTGATCTCGTGATTTTTCCATCCAACCAGTCTGCAGCCGATACCTTAATGCTCGAATCTTGAATTTTACTTTATCCACTTTTCAGCCCTCGGCAACGCGAGGGTCGTTGCTCGTAACGAAGGAGCCGTTGGCTTGGGAAGAATAAAGATGGGCCGTTCCTGAACGAGTTAATTAAGGGATCGGAACGTGTGGCGGAAATTTTGGAAAAATTTCAAATTATGCTTCGCGTTGACTTGTGCAACTTTGAGGGGGGGGGGGGGGCTAAGTTTTCTTATTTACCGAAGGGTCGATCTCTGTCATGTCACTCGTTTTGATTTACTTGGTTTCTTTCTTTTTTTTTAATTTTGGGTAATTATATTACTGCAGGTGATTTTTGTTTTTTCATTGATCCTCTTATCTACGATTTCCTGTAATCGGTCAGTGCAATTCATCGATCGCGTTGATTAGTAGCAATCGATGAGAAGCGGAGAGGGAAATGTGATATTACGAAAAATAACGTTGAATGGAATGATGTTAGGCATTTTGAGAATCTGCCAATTTTGAAAATTCATTGCTCGATGTAGATTGAAAAGCATTTCTTTATTTATAAATTCCTAACTTTTATTTAGTGAATTTTTCATTTTGACAATCTCCCCCCCCCCCTATTTTCCCTTTTTTACCGTCGTTCGGTTACGCCCAACCCACCTTTTCCTTGAAAGACAGGAATAAACCTCAAAGCTCAATTATGACATTATACCTAACCACTTTGACGTGAATGATGAAATTCTAATATTTTAATTTTGCATTTTTTTTTCCCCCAAAAATATCCGGCCTGTCTCGATGGAATGCTTTTAATTTATGCAAAAGCAGTTGCATAACTAACGAAGATCGCCAACGATCTACCAACGTAATAATTGCTTTTGCCTATCAGGGATAATAAATACTGACTGACTCTGAATTCGAGTACTAGAAGAGTTACTCTTCGTAGCTCTCCAATCAAAACTTAAGCAAAAAGTTGTTCGGAACGAGTTCGGAACAAATTAGTAGATTGAAATTGAAAGATATCATTCACTTGTAAATGATTCCTTCCATTGGTTTTAATGATCTCTCGTGGCGAGGTCTCTCCTAATTGCTATGTCTCTCCCTCCCTCCATCCCCCCTTTCTCCCCCTCCCTTTCTTTCTTACTTTCTCTTTCGTCTATTTTAAGTCTTACTCTCTCTCTCTCTCTCTCTCTCTCTCTCTCTCTCTCTCTCTCTCTCTCTCTCACTCGTTCTCTAACCCAGCACTCCAACCCTTTGCCAAATTCTCCACTTCGCCTTGCGGTCCTTTTCTTTTGCGGTTTTATTTCTTCTACCTCCCCCCGGCCGTCCCTCTTACCTCGATCGGTCACGCTCCCCTGTGCGCAACTCCTCCAATTTTCTTTACCGAACGATCGTCAATCCTCCAGGGTGGAATACACTTCCAGGAAAACCTAGTAAGGTAGGTGTAGACGAAAGCAGAGAAAAAAAAAAGAATAAGCGAATTCCCAAGCAATCTTATTATCTTATTTTCTTTATTAACCGCCCGTCCGCCATCCAACCTCATAAACAAATATTAAGGGGTTCGACCCTTAATATGTTTGAAAGTACAGTAAGAAACATAAATAAGGAGATCAAATCTCCCACCCTTAAGTGCTTACGAGGTTGACAGACGCAATCGATTTTATTTAATGTCAAGACGGTTAATCCGATTTCGTTGGGCTTAAGTTTTTGCGGATTAGACTGTATACGCGATAAAAGAATTCTTTTATTGGCTTTACGAAGATCAACGAAGAAAAATCTACTGCTATACGGTTATAATAGTCCAGTTGAATTAGACCGAAAAAGACGCTGAAATAGAAAATAATAATAGTAGGATTTTTCCTTCGCGAATCGTTGAAGGGGCGGCGGCCTGATTTTCGAGAAACTGACCTCTGTGCTTCAACCGCGTTCTTGAATTTACGGGTGAATTTCTATTTATTAAATAACTCGTTTATTTCGAATTTTACACAGAAAAAGACAATAACCAAAGTTGTTGGGAATTAAATTTGCTACAAGTTTAGTCCTTATCGTTTTTTTCCCCCTAGGATCCCCAAAGGATTCGCGAAGGAAAGAGATGCTACTATTATTTTCTTCTATTTAAAATGACAATTCGACTGGGTTATAACGTCGTTACGAATGACATGTATTTTTGCAATAGGTAAATTCGGATTAAAGCTTTAGGGTAGATTATGCTTGACAGCCTTTGGGATTCGGAATGTTCCGCTGCGATGTATTAAGTTGTCTGACTTCGAGCCTTGAAGTATAGTCTTTTATCCTTAACGGATAGTCTTTTACTCTTAATGAATAGTCTTTGGGTATTGATACATAGTCTTTGGCTCTTAACTGTTAGTTTTCGAATCTTTCTCTACCATTGTCTTCGTTGCCTAACTTATAGTCTTTCACCTTTAACGTATAGTCTTTCAGTCCTAATGTATAGTCCTCGATTCTTAGCGGTTAGTTCTCCACTCCTGACGTCTAGGTCCTTCGCTGTCCACGTGCCTCGAATGCTTTCAGTTCACTAGAGATATTAATAATTACTGAACCTTCGTGTGAATATTCATGATGGCGTCTTCGTGACAAGCTTCTCTCTTATCTTATCTAATAACCGTCACTGTATACTCCATTTTAATTGAACGATTTGGTCGCGAACGGCTACGGCGAATGGGCGAGGGGGGTCGCTTTTAGCCACGTGCTGCGAGCTCGCGTCAAACTCCCAGGGTGACACCCCTTTGATCAGGTCAAAGGTTAAAAAATTCGTATCCTCTTTACGCTTCCTTCCTTCTGAATGGACCACCTCCATGCGATCTTAATACGTGGAGACAGGCGGTGTTGATGGATTTTTTAAAATTTATTTATACACGTGGAACCTGTCGTTTCCAATTGGCGACACCCTTCCTTGAGGCTTAAGGTCGAGCGAAATTATTCGAGCGTTAGCATCTAAAGGTTGACTTATTACTTTTTTTTTGTACTTAATTAAAATTATTCGACGAGCTTAATCAGGCTGAAAAATATATTTTTTTTATCAAACTGCTCTCAAATTTCTACTGATTCTAACGAGATCGATCTACTTGCTCGTCGTTCCCGCACATTTTTGCTCCGTAAATTGTGAACTCTGCCTTAAAAAAAAAAAGGAGTGTGAAACAGCTTTTAGGCAATTTACAAGATGATTCTTCTTCCCCTTCTCACGAATCTTTGGGACACCCTGTAGACTCTACTCTTAGCCATATTTTGCGTATATACTCAATCTGGAACAATGCAAGACCTTTAGGTATAACTTTAAAAAAAAAAGACTAACGACTCGTGAGTAGGGTTCGTAGGTGCGTTTAAATATTAAGTTAAAATTGAGAGCTCAAGAATTTTCGAGGCCGTCGGCTCGTGCGAATTCGCCTTGAGGAATAACATAGGAACGAAAAGCTTGTAGAAAAATGTCACTCAGAGCGTATACGATTTATACGAGCGTATAACATATTTTACGTTGTTATCAGATTTTCGCGTTTATATGCATAAGCTCCATTTAATTCATTGAGCTTGAGTTATCTGAGGTCCAAGCCAATCACCCCTATTCGTTAATCAGGATTTATGACTAAACGTGTTTTTTTGACTCACGGTCACAAGGCGACTCCGGCTACCGATTCAGATAACGTTCTCGCTTTCTGGTTTCCTTCGAGTTGCCAACCTGATCAGAAGCTACGCTCTCGGCTTGATTCGCATAGTTACGCCGATGCTCTCGGAAGATTTGATATTGTCCAGTTGAGGTCGAGGTGCTCGAATCTGCCGCGGGGAGATAGTCTCGATGTACCGAGTTGCCCGGCAGAGGAGAAGAGTAGAGTACCCGACGGAGACGTCTCCACGGACCGGCAGAAGCTCGGGTGAGATACCGGCGCCCCGCTGAAGATGGGCAAAGGGCTGTAGAACGGGCGGAGATATAGTTTTGATACGGTTAAGGCCAGGGGAGGAACCTCCTGACCCGAGTTAAGAATATGGTGCCCAGCTGTCGCCCGATGTCCTGGGGAAGCTGCGCTGGAGGATCTCCAAGAGTCACGTACCGATTCGATAAGGAACGCTCTCGATTTGGTTTAATGGAACGACTCGAGGGAAAGGATAAGAGTTAGCGGCTACAAGGATCTCGACCAATCAGAATGATTAGTTCTCGAATTTGACTATCGTCAAATCAGGCTGCCTCGGGACACCGGCCGAGGTGTCACGAACTGGCTCGCGCTCCCGTGCTATCTGCCGATAGCTTTTCTAGCCGCGTTTCGATACGGTATGGAAAATTCTCGGTTGCGTAGTTCTTCGCGTTGCTCTCGCGATATCCAGGAAATTCTATGGATTTTCTGCGAGTGTTCCGGAGGTGTAGTGCCGTGCCCTAGTGCAGTGCTCAATCCAGTTTCCTCTGGATACGGTCCTCGGCCTTCCGGTGAGGACTCCCAGTTTATTAATTGGTCAAGGGATTTCGATCTGTTACGTTCTCGATCCGCTGCTCTCTGTATCGCGCGCTATTTGCCTGACGCTTATTCCGACTCTGTCTATCTCAACCTAGCAGCCTGAGCGGCCGCGCATTTCCGTAACCGTCCGCTCCCGTTCGTGCATCCAGTTGCGTTTGCTGATTTTACGCGACCCCAAAGATCGACAGGATTCGTTAAGTTATCGTCTTTTCTGATAGCCTCCTCAGAGGTCTCGCTTTGGCGGAGTTGGGCCTCTTCCACCCCAGCCTCCAGGTCATACCGGCTCGTCAGTTCCCGGTGAAACAAGAATCGGCTGGCGCCCGCGTGACTTGCGGATGCACGAGCGAAGGGTGGACGGCCGAAGGTAACGTAGATTAATTCTCCGATTTCCAACTACATCGTGGGGCCCTATGCGTGCGGAAGGGATTTCGTGGTGTTGGACTGCATATTATTTGTTAAATTTACGCGCACTTCCCTCGTGGGAACGTTTTTTTGTGTTTTATATTTTTCAAGCGGATCCGAAAGAATCTTGTCAAAATTTTAGTGCCACGGGCCCCGAGAGTGCCAACTACGGGTCTGGCGGAGCGCGCTGGCGAGGCGTCGCGACTGCCAGACCGAAGCACACACTCGACGGCTGGGTGCACACAAGCGGTAAATGGACGCGAGGACGCGGCGTCCATTGGACGCGTCGGCCGCGCGGCGGCGTCGGTGACGCAGTACTCAACAACGAATGGGGCCGGGCACACGTGTTTTTCCGTACATTGTATTTATTTGCGTTATAATTACGGTCAAGACTGAAGATGGGTGAAATAGACATAGAATTGTTTATTAACGAAATAAAAAAGTATCCGGAAATTTGGAATACTTCTACCGAAGAATATCACGATAAAAATAAAAAGCAAGCAGCATGGAGTTCCGTGTGCGAAGCAGTTTATGAGAATTACAATGAAAAGTCGGAAATCGAGAAGGATAATATCCGTAAGTATTGTTTTATTTAATTCCATTCTATTAATATTTAGGCTACTTAATTCCTTTTACATCAGATATATATATTTATGAAAAAGTTATGGCAGTATTTCATATTGCAAAGTAGTTGGGTCACAACACTCATGTAAAATTTTTCTGCCATGTAACTCGGCCAGCGTCATTTTCGAAATAATCAGCAAATTGATTTCTAATAGCGTTTATCCTTGCTCCACTTTGCATCCACTTTGATGCATTAATTCTGCTGTCTTTACACAGTCCTTTAATGGACAAAGTGTCCTCAAAGTTGTACCCGTCTCTACAAAGAATATAATCGTGAAGCTGGCAGCAAGTTTTTATAATTTCAACAGTAAATTCAATTTTCACATTCATGGGTCTGTGGGAAATTCGCCATTTGCGTGACAGTATACCAAATCCGCATTCAACGTATAGACGGGCCCGGCCGGTTAATTAGCCTTAAGCGGTAATTAAAAATTCTTTTTGACTTGATCAATGTTTTTCTTTGTAAGGTCGCATAATGTATTCGGATAGTCCAAATGTTTTGTCTCTCACAAATACGTTAGGCATATTTGGACCCTCGGTGTTTTGGGAAGTGGCTTGTGGTTTTGGGGATATTCAGTGCTTTATCCAGTCATGGAATCCATTTTGGGGGTGTTTAATGAACTATCCATTAATTTCTTGTGGAAACTGGAGGATTCAAATATAGTACTGTCCCCTTCTTTACCAAACGATCCTACGTCTATGTAAATGAAATTATAGTTAGCGTCTGCTATTCCAAAAGGAACAATGGAAAAGAATTTTTTATAGTTGAAATACAAACTATTAACTATTCTAACGTGTTTCCCATCGAGGGCGCCAAGGCAATGGGGGAAGTTAGCGTTTTTTTTTTTTTTTTTTCAAAGATTGAGGAAATCGGAAGCCACCTTTCAACAGTGAATGTAGAAAAAGATTTTTCTTTTAAAATTAGCCAAATCATACAGCGCACTTTCCTAACTATTTTCCACAACGTAGAATGTCCAAGCCGGCACGAATAGTGATGATCCATCAGATTGCATCCGCCTCCGAGGTATCTGTAACACAAATAAAAAAGAAATCTTTTTCTAGTGAAGAAGTCGATGAGCAAGTGGAAGAATCTCAAGGACAATTATGGGAAAAGCATTCGAAAGAGGAGAAAATCCGGCCGAGCAGCAGTACCAGGACGCCAATATATTTATGCGAGGCAGCTGTCTTTTTTGCAAAACTCCTCTACTCAGTCGACAAGGGACAACGAAACGTCAGGCTGGGACCCTCTGGACTCTCCTGACGAAGCAGAAGAGCGTTTCCAAAAGGAGACGTCCGCAGCATCCTCTGCTGTATCTTCCAATTTAGCATCCACTTCTGCGCGCGAAAATCCTACAAGGAGCAAGAAACGTAGAGCCAAACGTCGCAGTGAACTTAAAAGTGCTCTTCTCAAATTCCTAAACACGCCATTCACGCCAGAACCAGATCAGGACCGTTCTTTCTTCGAGAGTTTGCTTCCCATAGTCAGGAAATTAGACGAGGATCGAAAGCTCCAATTTAGGAGCGAAGCGGTGAATCTTCTGCAGAGAATTAGGCACGGCTGCATCGCGCATTCCGTTACCAGCACGTTATTCCCTGCGCAGCACAATTCTCAATTTCACCAGCCTCTTCCTGCCCAACACAACGTTCTTGTACAGCAGGCGGCTCCTTCATCTTTTCATCCACGTACCATATATCCTGCATCGTATGGCGTCGACCCTGGCTCTCTGAACATTCCTTTTCCGTACTCACCCACGGAATCTCATTCCACTCGCGCTTCGACTACAGTTTCGTCCTCTTCTCTGAGTTCCGGGATTCTTTTGTCGTCAGAAGATTCAACCTAAGACTTTTAAATTAACACACTCGCTTGAGCGAGATGACCTACTGAAGATAGCGATGATGAAGATCATTCTTTTATATTTATACTAGTGTGTACCTACTTTTTGCGCAGTAAATAAATAACACTGTGCAACAAACTTTTAACTTTTTTTTTCTGTCCTTTATATGAAACTATGTGATTCTGTATAAACAAAAGGTTCATATATCAAAACCAAAATGGTCCATCGCGTACCGTTTTTGTAGGAGACCCACTTCTCAGTTACAGAGAAATGTAACAGAGGCTTGATTATAGAAAATACAAACACTAAAATGATTTTTTTTGCCGTTTCCTTTTGTACGCATCTGTTGGTGACATCATCACCTCATAACGGACCAGCAATATTCAGCTAGCATACTTCCATTCCATCGTCCACCGAAACCCTTTTCAAGTATAGAGATGTCCTGGTGAAACCTTTCCCAGTGTTCATCACTAATGCAGCTGGAGCCTCGAAACTTCGGGAAGGTAGATAAGGTTTTTGTCGCCAAGTTGGCGACGGTTCCACTGTCAACGAGGGCACCTTTCCTTTGCCTGTAAGTTGTTTTTCCTGCTAAAATGTGGATTTTTGGGACAATGGTGCGTGGTAAAAAAAATATATATACAGATACATTATTTAAAAATATGCAAACACATATTTTCATCTAAAGGGCATTTTTCATGTTGTACAGTGTAACCTGGTCTCTAAAGTAAACAGCACATTAGATATTCTTGTATCCTTCAAACATAGTTTTACTTCGTTGCTCTCGCATTGATAAACTTTAGTTCGCAGCTTATAAAAGTGTAATTGTGAAATATTACATTGTCATTTACTAGATTCTACCACTATTATTAATTTATATTTTAGTGACTGACCTCAACGTAACAGCAGCCAGCATTTCCAAAGGTGGTATGGAGACCGTCATTACAGTATATGTACTTTTTAAATTGTCACTTAACCCTCTGGCTAATTAATCAAAACTTTTGATGCTCATTCAGAAATAGTTAACGAACTTGTTCTCTTCTTCCCTTAAATTTATGAAAATCGTGCTGAAAGCACCTTTCAAAAGGCTCCGACTATTAAAAGAGTGGACCAAATATTTTCTTTTCTTATTTTCCTTTTTTCTAACAATATTCTCGTACACTAGGTACGAGAATATAATTTTCTTTTTAATTTTTTGAACGACGAAATCCATACCGATCGCACCCTGAAATCGAATTGCGATATCACAAGTATGTCCACGCGTTGCCGCTCGTGTGCATTGCCAAGGCTGCGCCACGCGTGGACGCAGTTACAGACCGCTTGACGGATCCAGCATCAGAGAGATTGTGTCTTGAGGATACCTGGAGCGACTAGGAAGGCGGTGAGTGACGCTTTTGTGATTTGGCAATATTTACGTTAATGAGAGACAGACCGTGTCGCAGTGTCGTGCCTCCCGCATACCCGATCATTATTGTATCCGCGAATTGCTAATCGGTGACGCTCTGGAGGATCGGTGCTATTTAATATCGTTTATGGGTCAAATTTTGGTTTTGCGTTAACGCCTATACGGTCCACGCCTCGCGGAGTCGTTTCCTTAGCGCAAGGGTATCGCGAGTCCGTTAGCACTCGTTCACGTTAAATTCTGTATAATATTCTTTTGTTTTTATAGTCCGTGTGAAATATTGCATCGTATTGAGTACGATATATTTTTGTAGAATATTAAGATCTTGTAAATTTGTAGATATTACTTTGACAGTAGGTCTTCGGGATCATCGGCTTAATGATTTCATTGGGGGATCTACGGTCCCGTTCTACGTAAAGCTCGTGTATTTTGTTCAGGAACCGTTGTTCCATCTCTCTTTCTTGTTTTGTTTAATAAATCGGGCCAGATTGTGGTTCCGTATTTAATTTTGAAAACTTTAGTATCTGTTCGTTGTAGCTTTTAGAGTGAACCTCCCCAGTTTTCAGATTTTTGTCTTCCAGGATCCCACCGCATAAGAGCTGGCCCAGGGTGTCCTTAGGAGACAGCGGTGTAACTATGGTTATACCTGGCGCCCAATAATATAGTATTTTATTAATTATTTATCGCGGTGCCATTTATTTGCGCGTCATCGTCAAAAAGTGTCGTCACATTATATATTTTATGACGGAGCCCTGGATCACCCGCCATCATTGATTTCCACAGGGTCGCCAGGGGGCGCTGGAGGGCTAGAAATTTCCGAAAAGTTAGGAGCTCTTATCGGGAATCAAACCCCTTCGAACTGCCAAGTCCGGGCACTTACCCATTGTTCCACCGAACCCAATGTCCGACCTAATAAGTCCTAGATATTTATCTTCTTCATTCCTAGGTTCTCTCCCCTTCAGCTTTGTAACGTCACGCTACACTGCTCCGCCCTAAAACACGAATTATGGGTGCGAAGCAATCACACCGAGCTTCCTCCTCGGCCTCGGGATCTGCTTGGTCGGGGGGCCCCCCCCGGTGCCCCTACCTCGATGGTACCCTTATTTTGATGGTACCCTTATCTTGATGGTACTCTTATCTTGACGGTACCCTTATCTTGACGGTACCCTTATCTTGATGGTACCCTCTGGTCGTGACGATGCGAACGCCTCGTCACAATATATACATATTAGCACCAAACGCTTGAAGTTAAGGGTGAAGAACAGTACAGGAGTGGGGGAAAGTCACCATCAAGAGCACTGAGCTGCGATTGAGGGAAGAAGCAGTACACATAAGACCGCCAAACTGTAAAGATATAATAAAGTGCTCGTGCTTAATAAAAACTTTTCGTACAATGAACCTCTCTTGCAATAATGCTCTAACATACATATAAGTATTTTAATCAAATCACGCTTGTTACGACTGTAATCTTAATTACCAACTTACTTCAACGTGACTCAATCGATTGATCATCGGTATCTCGTTGTTTCCTTCATTAAAAGTTTATTTTTTTTCTCGTTGACCTGATAAGCATTTTCAACTACGCTACTAGACTCGACCCGATTCCGTAATGAATTAGGCCGACGTGTTAAGTCGCTAAATCAAATGAGGCCCAGTGAAGTTTTTTTTTTAACGAGTCTCCGTATCCGAGTGACCCAGATTAAGGTTATGTTGGGGGTCACGTGGTTCGAAATTTTGAAGATCGGCAAAAAATTGTACAACGATAAGAATAATCAATAGATTATGGATTCGAGTGAATTGGAATTAAAGCGTAAGGGGGAAGGTAAAGGATTTCTTGGCAATAAACTTAATAATTATAAATCTATTGATTTTTCGCGGCGAGAGAAAAGCTTCGGTAATCTTTTTTTTTTTTTCTATTTTTTAACCTCTTCAAGCGCCAATGCATTTTTCATGAAATCCTAATGCACTTTCAATGCATCTCAATGAGCACTCAATAACGATTCTTTGCATTTTGCCATTTGCCCGTGTTACGTCCGAGGGCAAAGTTTCACGAGCAACCGCCTGCTTAAGCATTTCTTTTAACGACCCTTCCACCTAACTCAGGCCACGTTCATCCCTCGTCAGGAAATCAGAGCACACTCTCAAAGGAAAGTTTTGAACTTTACTAAGTTTAAGGTTAAGGGTGCAATATATGTAGTATAGATTATGTGTTGGGCAGGTACGCAATACATATACTATATATTTTATATACAGTATATAAATTCATCGAATAAGACAAAAGGGGTCAATCATCCCCACGGGTACCAACACCCCCCGTGACAGAGGTCATTGTGTTATTTTTCATGCGTCCACGGATGGCAACCCTTAAATGCTTTTCATCCCCTCGCCCCATATTTACCTGTATCCTGGTTACTTACTGCGCGGCGTCCCATAAACCCGTATCAGTTTTCACCCTTTGCAACCCCCTGCGTCGCGCACGATTCTCGTGCGTACGAGTAGGGGATGCGACGTAACGAATAAGAAATGCCCAAGACAATACAAAGAAACTGCTATGGCCTGAATAAACTCAACAAGGGTTGGTATAGGATTCGTGTCCGACAAGAGGGATGATTTCAGACGGCAGGTCTAGACAGCCGAATATCAGGGGACAAGGAAATGCCGTTTATAAGGCGGTTGAACATTTTTATACGTAGCTACAGGGGTCGTGCGGTAAATATAAGGGTGATGTATAATGGAGGGGGATGAAAAAAATGTTAGGGTTAGGTATCGATAGGGATCAGTGCAGTGTCTGTTCGCGTTTGCCGTTTTTTTTCATTTTTTTTTTTTACGAGGGTTCGCATCGAATTCTCGGCACGTTGGTATAAAAGGGGTAGGATCGCGGGGGAGGGTCAGGGGGTGGTTGTTGATAAAGGGTAGTTTCACGTGGGGAAAGGATCTCTTCGCATTTTCTCAATCTGAGAAACCACTCGTGCGCGATGCACCCCGTGCGAGCAGGGAATACAAAATTGTATTTCACGCCGAGTAAATGGGGAGTCGATATCTGTGCCGTTGACTTTCGTGACCTTTGAACTTTCTTTTTTTTTTTCATTCGATCGCTAATTAGTGGTCGTTAACGGGAGTTTTCCTTTTCAAGGGCTTTCCACGGAAACGTCGAAAGTGACGAGGGTGACAGATAGGGTTAGGTTTCGCTGGTACTGCAGGGTAACCGCGGGTAGGGTCAAGAGGTCACATTGGCGACTACGTGACAATTCACGAGAAACGGGTGAAATTCTAATCAAATATTTGCCCGGCATTTATCGTCCGTAGCGGTGGGACCTTCCTTCGTGCCGTCAAAGTAGTTATGGCGAATCGAGTCTAGACTCTCGATCTGTCAGGATGTTATTATTGTCGAGTTTTATTTTATTAGTTTTTTGTTCGTTTTTTTTTCTTCTTTCCTTTCTTTACGATAAATTCTATCTGGACTTTTGTCTTTCGATTAATTATTTATGTTCGCTCGGCTTTGTAATTATCACAGTATGGGAGGTTTATCCGTGTCCAGGATATCTTGTTTGAACAAGGGACGTCGTATGCAAAGGTTCTCGCTATTTGCTGAAGGAATAAGCAATCAGGTATAACAACCTTTCCCCTATAGTCTTACATCGTGCATTTCTAGGTCGGGAATCATCCACAGTCTGAACCTTGAGCATGTATATATACATGTATATATATGTACCGGGTGTATAAAGTAACATGTATACCAATGAAATAAAAATTTCCAGGCAATTGCGTAAGTGCCGAAACAAAAGCTTGACTACAATGAGTTTTTTTTTCTCCGTATTTCCTAGTTTTTGCAAAAGTATATATTTGCACGGTACATTTTAGAATATAACCTATCGGATAGACAAAAAATCCTTCGAAACTGCCTGCCGACATATTCGTATGTCGATATTACTAGCAGGTGTCATAAAAAAAAGTTTCCTATGTCTTCTTTTGCTAGACGCTTATGGTCGTACGAGTGGCTGAACTTCTGTATCCTTAACTTTGTCGAAACCTTCGCAAGAACCCAGCGGAATTAACGTGAAACCATTCGAGCTCGTCGTAGCGAGTCGAAAAGGATTTTTCCCGAAAAGGGAGGCCGGACAATTGAAGAATTCTGATAAACTTTTCTCGAGTCGCTTTAGACCGAGTTTTGACTTTCGCGGTAGACAAAGGGAGGGAGGGAGAGAGGGAGGGAGGGAGGGAGGGAGAGAGGAAAAACTTGTTGGGAAATAAGTAAGGGAAAGGTATATACATATATAGACAGTGAACAAGATTGGGAGTGGCTGGGCTGACAGCTCGCGAAACCATTAACGAAATTAACTGGTTCGTTGCAACGTTTCCGCACTAATTTTTTTTGTTTTTCCAGAAAAAGTTTTCAATATTAAATTTCCTTTTTTTTTTCAGTTTCGAACAAACTTCAGTCGCGTTCGAGTTTCTCGACGCCCCACTAAATTTCGATTCGTTGATCTGCGCTATATGTACGTACTGTGTATGCGCTTGGCAAATTATGCGCATATGTATACTGCAAGGCTTTGCACTTGACTGTATAACTATAGACGCTGGAAAATTGACGAGCTTCCATACGTACCCACTGCTTGTAGAACTGAAATTTATGGTGATTTAAGCGGAAGCTTTGCCAAATATATCGACTCTCGTGAACCTTCTACGTCTACCGGGTTGGGTCGTTAAGCTCTTGTAAATTTTACGCGAATTATAATTATTTTGGGTGGAAAAAAAAAATGTTTCGTCACGAATCTGTAATTTGGTATTCACTCGTTTGCTGGTTGACACGTTCAGCCTTTATCGACTGGTTAATCAATGATTATCGATTGTTATTATTATTCGTCTGGTATCACCTGTAAAGCACAGTGAACTTTTATACGGAGAAAAAGCTTGACCTAGGACGTTTCGTCAAGACGAAATGTAGATGAGTCTAAGTGCATCGGCGGGGGGTCGCCTCCCCCTCTGACCCCGCCTCTCTCCCCCCCCATGACCCTCTTACGTCACTTCATTCCTCGCACTTCGCCCCAAATACATTTTCCAAGACGTTCTCCTCTCGAGATCCTTTTTTTTCACTGAATGAAAATATCCCGGTAAAAGGAACAAGGGGAGTATCCTCCCCCCTCGCACCCCCCCCCCTCGGGTCTAAGAGCATCCGGAAGCGACATCCGTCTGGATCAAACGTCGCGCCATTCATATAGATCGTACGTATAAGCAGGTAAAATTGTATAAGTAATTTGTACGTATAGTCAAGTACCACGTGTTCGATCCATTTTTTCTTTTGACAGCTCGTAAACAAGGTAATCCTTACCAAGTCGCACGTGGTTTTTCCATAGAATAAAAGTATAATGACCTTTCATTCTTTCGAGAGGATTCTCCCAGTAGAAAAGTTACCGCGGTGATCAGACATTCGATGTGGCTCCAGGAGGGATCATCAGGGCTTTTTTTGTATTTGCATTCTCGAGTAACGCTCCGTAGATTTATTTCGAAGGCAAGTCACATAGTCGAATTGCGTACGGAGAGAGGGGTGTGACCGGGAAGGAGTGGGGGGTGATGGTCTCAAAAAAGACAAAGAAAAACCAAAAATGATCGGATGGGTCGTTAGACGCAAAACGTGAAGCCTTTACGAATGTCCTACGGTCGACTTAGAAGGAACCTGACGATATAAAAACGAGAGGCCAGTAAAGCTATACATATATCGTCAGAAGGCATACGTATGTATTTCCCGCTGCGCCTGACACAAGCAGTCATTGACTGCGCGAGTCAGTGACTTTATTTTCATAAAATAGGGTAGTGGGAGGAGGGGAGGGGAAGGAGGAGAAAAACAAAAAAAGGTAGCTACCCGTAAAAGCGTCAAATGTATAATTAAAGAAAATTATTGAAAATTTTTTATTTTTTCTATATAGGCAGCTATGTTAGCCTCGAAAAAAGAAACATCGGCATCCCGAAAATCAAAGCGATACGTCCGATATTGGCTTTGCTGTTTCGAGAAAATCAATTGCGGAGCGAAGATTTTCCTGTCGTGGCGGCATCGCCTGGCGTTTACTCATCAGTCGACGTGTCACAGATCAGCGTATGTGTACGAAGTTAATGTGACAAGTAATGCACGGTTTATGCGCCTGCTGTATGGGTCACGTGCGAATATACATAGTGACTGTGTAATGCGCGACAGTACGTTGAGGACGTCGTCGATTTTGCTATCCTTTCCGCTCAGGCAGCAGGGAGGCGAGCACTTCGTGCCGAGCGGTCACGAGGTGTTCGGGATAGAAAGTATGAACAGAAGATTACTTTCTTTCACCTTCCTTATCTGCCTTTGGGAGTGTGATAATGGCGCGGCTAATGCAAAAGTTTAGAAATTATTTTTTAACCTTGACACTGCCGGTCCCACGCACCGACGTCGTCTGAACGAAAAGTTCACTGCGAGTCCCCAGGGAGTGACGGCGCCTGAACGAAAAGTTCATTGCGAGTCCTCAGAGACTGACATCGCGCTCAACGTGATAAGCGCTTTGCTTCTGCTGGTCGGTGACTTTGTCGCGGTACGTAAAGATCTTGGATCAATGATTATTAACAGTTTGGTCAATTTATACGGGCAAATGAAAAAGGAAGTTAAGGACAAATTACGGGTCTGGGGTGACTTAGGTATTGTCGCGTGACGATAAGGATGCTAATTGCTCTGCCCCCGATCCTCCCCGCCGCAATTCTTCCTATGTTTAAAACGATCCTAAACCATCAATTCGCTATGTGGTCCTATGGGTATAAGGTCGTTGTCCGTCCGCAGGAGCGCTTTTCGGGTTTTGAAATTCTTTTTTTTCTTCGATCCCGGTTCATCGATCTCGATAAAATTGGAGTATGACGCTCCAATTTCGAGGATCGTTCCTTGAGATAAAGGATAATATCCGAAATTTGATCTTCGTCATACTTAAGGAAGCTTATCGCTTTTAGCTGTAATCGACCTCTTGGGACGTTAGGTCGCTGTTACGTCGGGCGACCTAGTTTTTCAGTTATATGTACAGGACTGTGCGGCTAGAAACCCGCCGGCTGAAGTTAGGCGCAAGTGCCCGGCACGGCGGCGTGGCCTTTCCAAAAAATGACAGCTCGCCGTGACCGATTCGGACAAGCGCACGCTGACTTGTTGCTGATAAGTTGGGGTTATTGAAATATTTCAGTAGTTTGGTCACCGAAATCGTTCGTCGGTATTGTGTTCTTTTCTACAGAGCGTAGTATCAGTTAAGTCAGTTGTCTCTTTTTGGAAAGGCCACACTGCCCCGTCGGCCGCTTGCGACCAACTTCAGTTGGCACGCTTGCACTGGCTA
This sequence comes from Calameuta filiformis, assembly GCA_030142265.1. Taxonomy (NCBI): domain Eukaryota; kingdom Metazoa; phylum Arthropoda; class Insecta; order Hymenoptera; family Cephidae; genus Calameuta; species Calameuta filiformis. Next base: position 479,897 of record JARQSU010000510.1, on the reverse strand, counting down.
ACTCTGTATATGCATATCGGTAATAAAAGAATATGCATCAAACACAGCGCGTTAGGAATTATCGTTAAAAATTTTTTGAACCGACGATTGTGAAGCTGGTGTCTTATGGGGTGACATCGCAAAATAATTTTTTATTTTTTTTTTTGCTTCAAAGTCAATGGAAAGTCAAGTTAGGGTGCTATTTTATTACTACGTCGTCAGAGCCGCTCTTAATGATGATTTAGGCATGGAGATGGGTCTCTTGTCTGCTTAGGTTTAGCCATCCGTTACACCCTCGTGTAAAGGGTGCTTATTTAGGGAACGATTTCAAGGGATGGTCACTCGTTGAGAAGCAATGGTTCTGATAGTCTCGTTTCGTCGTTCCGAACCTTCTGTCCACGTTTAAGGGATGATCCTAATACCCCCTATAGAGGTGTGCTTGATGCCTCCAAAAAAATATATGAGCGAGGAAAATTTCTTTTTTCAAAGATCTTTCACGGTAGTCGCAGAGGGATTTCATCTCCGGTGGAAATTATCCTGCCGGAAAATTCAAGAAACGTCCCTGTGTCCCCTTTTCTTCTTACCTTTACCGTATCTTTCCCTGCTTAAGGAATATTGGACTGTATCATTATTGAAAGGCACGAAACTTACTTTAAATGGGGGCGCGATGAGGAGGGAGATAGGGGGTGGAGATAGATCAGCTTCGTTATCAGTATTCGTTGACGTTATTAAAAATTTCTTTTCTTTTTTTTTTTAGACTTTTTTAACTATACGACTGCAGATCGGTTGAACAGTCGAAATGTCACGTGAGATACGCAAATGGGGTAGACGTCGTAAAATCGATAATCGATATTGATAGCGACGCCAACTTCACGTGTATCCGTCAGCGCTCGTAATAGAACGCTAACGATTTACGCATATATAAGAAAATGGCTTTGCTGGCATGTTTACGGGACAATTTCATAGAGTTTACATAGGTTCTAGAAGGTCCTTGACGAATAAACGAATTGTAAGATGAGAATCATGAGCGGCTGAAACGAAAATTTTATATAATAAATAGGAGCCCCGACGAAAAAATATCTGAACGCTTAAGGGTTGCCGGATAATTTTTTACTTGAATTTAACTTCCGATATAAAGTCTGAACGGGTGTTTCTCGTGACGAGGGTTAGTTTTCGGGGGTACTTTCTGCGAGAACAAAAAACAGGGCGAAAGACCAAAAAATGTCATGGAGAATCTTGCCGGCAGCTACAAGGGTCGTGAAACGGAAGAAAAAAACGTGTTCGAAATTTCGATTGTAAAAACTAAAAGATACGAAAGATCCGAGAGGGGATGTAAATATTACAAAAAATAATAATAATAATAATTTATATCGAGAATTGTCAATTTCGAAGTATAATTATATTTAAAAAAAAAAATCTTTTTCGTCCTTCAATCCCTTCGAAATGACGTTTTAAATCCTGATACTGGTTATTCAACTTTCAAACTTTTCCATTTTTCCCGCCTATTTCACGGAACTCCTACAAAAGTGCACTGGGTCGCACCAGCGGGATTCCAAACGTAAGCCCAAACTTTTTTCAGTCAACCCGACGTACCAGTGACTGCGTGTTTTGTGCTGTGAGATAAGTCGACGTTGCATTCATAACCTTTCTACTTTCATGCCGAGAGGAACTTTTTGTACACTCGTTATATACGCAAGACCATTATTTTGGTCTTCGACGAGCAGGATTTCGTAGTACATACATACACACGATATATACATACGTAAAGCCATTCTTTTCGCTTTTCCTGAAAACAGTAAATCTCCTGCATCAAAATCTACAAAATCATTGGACCCGTGCCAAACCTGACGCAGCGACCTACTTCGCCTAGCAATACGCTGAAGTTAGATTAGGTTGGGTTGGGTTTGATACCTGACAGTCGGGTGGGACTAGAAATTTTCCGGCCACGGTCGACAATCTCTTGGCTGGAGGTTGGACGGACGCGGCTAACTTCACGCCGCTTGGAACAAAAAAAAAAAAAAGGTTTGTTTACCTGCGATAATCCGGGTCTCTCGGCTTACCAGTTGACAACCTTGTGCGATATTGTGGAAGTCTTTTATAACCTAGAAAAGTATGCTAGATTCCTCATTGCCCCGTGACGTTCGTATACGTATATTAAATATTACGGTGAGTTAGGGACGCGACGGCTGACGGGGAGAAGTATCTTGGACCTTTATCAACGTCTGCTGCCGGCAGCCATTAACCCCATAAATCCCAACCTCATTAGTCATTGAAAAGTCTGTAATGCCGAAATTTTTCAATGAAAAGTTCAGCAGGGGTTTTCCGTCTTAAACGATTTTACGTGGCTGCGGGATATTAGCAAAACCCGTGCGTATTCCGAGGACATCAACTACTACGCGTTTATGAAAAAACGAATAATATCTTTATCATAAGGTACTTCAAACATATATATATATATATATATATACATACATACATATATATATATATTATATAATTGCACTTCCCAGGCTGAAACAGCCAATGCAAATTTGATAGAATTTGACGGGTCACCCTTCTTCATAAATATAACCTTCTTGTGACCAAAACATGCTTGTAGAACTTTACAAGTATTTTTAGTGCTCGTTAAGCTGCAACAACCTCATGTCTTCCTTCAGGAATCATAGGAAGACGCGATCCGATTAAACGTCTGCCCGCTACACTGTTGTCTCCTATAGTGCTGTCCGAGTATAATCTCCGCTTTGAGTCTGAAGATTGTTGGCGCCTTTTGGCTTTTAGGGTCCGAGAGTGAAAAAGTAATGACGGCGCGAGTTTTCGTAAATTATTCATATAAACGCGCCCTACAAATCGGACCGTGAAAATTAGACCGCTCACTAGCTAACGGGTGACCCGTTATCCAGAGCTCTGAGGAATAGTCAATTGTTGTAGGTATTCAACCAACCAACCTGCCAACGTAGATGAGACGGGTGCACTCGGCCTGAAAAAAATTTTTTTTACATGCATAAAATCAGCCAGTTTTGTTACGTCAGCCGGTTTTATTACGTTAGCCAATTATACGTAATTTATGGATATTCCTTCCGGGGGCGAGTGTCGCTCGAGAGGAAAAAGCGTCGCGACGCCACTCAAGAGCGTAACTGAATGTTGGGTCGCTCAAGGTACGGGGTTGTTACCCCTGTATCTCTTCTTAAAATAATAACGTAAGATCCCTTGCGAGTTGACGAGATCAGATATAATCTAATCAAATCAGATTAGATAACGAGTAGACTCGAGTTCAGTTATTTTTGTTAATTCTATACAGGATTAAAAGTAAGTGGGGTGAAACGAAGCCCTTAGAGGAATAATTTAGGAGCAATTTCAAAAATATATCCTCGCTACGTACCAGCCCTTAATTTTAACGGATGCCTCACTTGCCCCACCCGGGTCCATTTTACCAGCCATCTACCAACATTTACATATTTTACAAAATAAACTACAGGTTTCAGTTGTCTAATCGAATGGAGTTCAATAATATTCCTAAAGGTCATATAACGTGTGCATCGGTAGCAGAAACAATGGCGAAGCGAAGCAAAACTCTCGTTTTCCCTTGATAAGGAAACTTTTTGATAACCCGAACAAAAGGTACTGCCTGCCGGTTCGGTATCGGCTCATCCGATTTACGAGCGTTATACGTGGATTCCTACGAGAGCTATAGAAACCAGCAGGGAAGTATGGTAGCAAGAGAGGAATGAAAAAAAATAAAAATAAAATAAAATAAAAGCAATAGTTTAAAAAGGACGAAGGAACAAATCAAGAAAAGCTTTACGGAATCTGCTTAACTGACTATACAATTCGGAACTTTTGCACGGGTTTCGTAATATAATCCAAGAGAAACGTTTTCGGTCGGCTTTTTACTTGACATTGCAAACAAGGGACAAACATATGAAAACAAAAAATGAACCGCCGGGTCCCTCATATGTGACTATGTTACAGTGTACTGTACAGTACAAGAATTGTCGCTTTGAGGATACCGTGAAGTCGCCACGTGCTCGTTAGTTAGAATTAGGGATTTTTGGGGTAATACGTTGATTATTAGTTGTTCCTTAGGACAGGATGGTGGATTATGTAATTTCCATGAAACTTTTAGTTAGCAATGTACAGCCTGTTATTGGCTTATTTCAACATACCGTATTGTCGCTCGTACCGGGTACATATGATTGATGGGTTAAAAATATTGGGAAATTGTGGAAAATTACTTTTCTCGCTCATAAAAGAATTTATTACGTCGAATAGGGTTGTTGGCAGTGTAACATATATATGACCACACCCATATTTTTTTTATGGGCTTGTTTTCATGTAGCTACCTACTAGCTTTTTGTCTGACGATCGATCGATCATTACTACTAGCTACCGTGCGACTGTTGAGCTGGTCTTTACTATTGGATCCGCTTGAGCGCTGCAATATTTATTTATATTAATCGACCGGTCTGTCAAAAACTAAGGGTAGATTTTCATAGAGGCGGTCTTAGGCTAAATCCTCGTGCAGGAACCTAAGGGCAGATCCTTATACAGCGTTCGATCACGTTCGACAATTTTTCACTGACCGTCTGGTGTCCGCCGATCGTAGTACTGCAGACAAGTGCTGCCATCTGGATGGTTTACAGCCTAATTCAGACGGTTGAATCAAATGGGATGATACGGTTATGGAAATCCATATTGATCCGTTACGTAACGTCACGGCTGCTACCTGAGTATCTTACGTATTCCGATCATTGTTTCCATTATTCGTATAACTTTTAGGTTATGATACAGTCCGCATGGAAAATGTGGTTTTTCTATAAGATCGATAAAGTCGAAACTTTTTTTTCTGCTTACTGGAATGATATTTGACCCTTTTTTGCGTATCGCCTGAAGTTGGCGTTACCCATCCGATTTTTATGGCGCAACCATATTTAAGGCAAATTTCGTAAATACTCGATCTGTCGTATATAACGTATATACGGACTACGCTGGTGATAAGAAAAGTACTACTGGGATCAAATACGCAGTGATATGTTATTCGCGTGCTTTGGGATTGCTCGCAACATTCGCACGTTATTCACGTGTCGCGAACGAGGGCGAACTGTAAAATTGGGGCCGGAAAGGTGAAGTAGAGTTATAAACCGGGTCAGGCAATTCCTTAGTTCGTGAATCTTCAACCATTTTCCCTATCTTGGCTCCTTGTCTGACCTAACGTTTTGACGAGCTTCCATCCCCCATTCTCTCAGTATAACCTTCCGAGACGAGTCTAACTGTATACTCGTTCCGTGAGTTAGGACTGAACGAACTTTAGAGACACCCTGTACATATACGTATATGTATATGCGTATGTATCTACACGTGTAAACTTAGATCATACGGTCACATTCGACTCAATTTTTGTCCCTCTTGCTGCTCTATGAAATTTACATATACAATGTTATCATATTGCAAATTTTCCTCAAAAAAAGTGTAACGAGTCAGGATAGAAGGAGCTCGTCTTCGTTCCTTGAGTCTGCTTTCTTTATTTTTTGTTTGTTTGTCGCGCTTCACACTTTATCTTAAATTTTCTTTCTCGAAGTTTTGTTTTCTTTGCTTTTTGAATTTTCAAGAGCATCGCGATATACATACGTGCTCGTTCCTTTTGAACTGGATAAATTCTTTGCTCTGACAAGGGTGGTTTTACGACGTTGTCACAGCTCTTATGTTATTTCTGTGTTTTGACGGGTGTTCGTCTGGACATTCGTAGAAAGTAGATTGGGGTTGTCGACTTAGGGTTGACAGTGGGGTCGCGTATTTTTACCGTTCGTCACTTCCTGTCGGATGGTTCATTTTTCGTTGCGAAATATCATTAGTATGCTTTGTCTGCCTGCTTCCGGCCCTTGTGGCCTCTTCGAGCACCGTTATCTCCTTCATAGATCGTGATCGTCCATTTTGAAAATGCTTTTAAACTAACTTTTTGTGGAACTTTGATGGCTTAAAAAATTTTTGAATTTCAACAAAATTTCAATTGGCCTCTGACCGATTTCGATTTTTTCCCTCTCTGAATCCTTCGCGTATTACGTCATACGACAATCATCTGACATCTCAAATCCAAGCACAATATTAATCTTTTACATTTTTTTTGGTTCAACGTGTAAATTCAATCTCTCCCACCCTTAACATCACTCTGCTCTATATCGAACGACCAATCGAACTTTACCATTATAGAAATTGAGATTGTACAGGTCACTTCGCACTTTCGTTAGATATCGTGTAAAAATTTTATCTGAAAAGAATTGAATTCCCGCGTGTAAATATCTATATGTGATCGCTGTCGAAGATCCAGAAAACTGAAAGAGCCTAGGAGAAAAAAAATATTTTTTTTTTTTCTTTCCTCCAGACAATTTTTCCCTGAAACCACATTTTCCCAAGAGCCACGTGAAACTGTCTTGCAGCTGCACCTTGCCATAACTTCTCAAGCGGGTACGTGCTGCCCCCCTGGCAATGGTAAGTACTATAAAGATTGTTATCACTACATAAAAATGTTTCTTAAACAAATAAAAGCGCTTTTGGTCACAATCATATATATTTGAAACGGAAATTGGCACAGAGCAAAGTAGCAACTAAACTCCCTAGCATAACCAAGAAGGTCGAAACGTTGTAGTCTTATATGGGGATGCAGCCAGCTATTCTCAAAATAACAGGTTGTTATCAGCCTTGAGTGTTTGTAGGAGTGGAGGAGGATAAACAGGGGAAAACAAGAAGCAAAAAAACAAAAAGGAAGCTGATTCGTGCAGGGAATGACAAAGGAGCTTCAGGTTCAGTGACACAATTTCTAACGAGGTCTGCTGAAAGCTTCGTCCTTGTACGTTGCAGACAATCCATTTCGAATGGGAACATACGCAGGTATAGTACATTTGTATACATATATTTACCAATGAGTATAACAGGACGTGAGTGAAAGAAAATGACGTACATATTTATTTTAGACGGAGCGAGGCTGCTGCCACGGATTTCCTTTCCTGTTAATTTCGTTAGCTTCATGGAAGAAGAAGAAGGAAGCGTAGGTGTTCCTTTGGAAGCTTGGTAAATCAAATTGGACACCTGCCAGTGACGCAATTTAATGGAGTAATAAACGAGGAAGGACTTCAGGGGAATATCAAACGTCTGCAACGTTAGTTACCCTGCATTCCGGCAGCTCTCAGAGAGCGCTTCGATCGGAAACTCGATTGTCGCCATTGTGACCTGACGTTAATCAAATACCTGGACTGGATGTACCGGCTGATTCAAGATACCGTCGAATGATGAGACTCGTGCCTGTTACTCGTGAAATGCTTGTTTTGACTTGGCATATATTAACTTTGAGGTTAGGACGAAAATAATTATTGGTTCAATTATGTTTTTTGTACAGTTTTTTTAGGTTACTGAGCTTGCGAGTATCTGTGATTGAAATTGTGGGACCTGTTGGGTTCGTTTAAGCCTCAAAATGGAGGATGAGGATATTTTCGTTATGCAAAGCACGGCTTTACGGTAGCAAAGTCCTCAGTGGGCTTAACAGGGGTTTATTTGACAATATTTAAGTAAAATTAAGTCAATTAAGAATTCTGAAGGGTATACGAAAAGATTTGTGTAGAATCAGTAGAACGAGATACTTTTGGCTTGAATTTGGGTATTTCAAAATAACTGCGACTGAGGTGGTCGCTTGGAGGCGTGACGAGAGTGTCGTTACGTGATGAGAGTAAATTTAATTAGGAAGCCAAAGGGACGTGCTATGAAAATTATTTGTCTTTTCATCAGGCTCATGAAGTATGCCCAACTTAAAGAGATAAGGTTCTTGAAGATCTTTAACGATGATCAGGAAGTGTTGATAGGGGTTCACTTTTTTTACTGTTATAGAAAAACTAACGGGTGAGTATGCATTTTTTAATTGAAAAAAAATTTTTCAGAAGTGCTATTGTAAAACAGAGTAAATATAAACAAAATTTTCAAATTATTCATTATTTACTTGTACACTGTATTTGATACTTTGCAGATTGGCTAATTGGCGTGATCGTCGATAGACAGCCTGAATCGTGCTTTGACGTTCGTTCAATATTGAAATTGAACGACTTGAGCTACTTGACAGATCATCCCAAAGGACTTCTGTTATCCCTATCAGCCTCCCTGAAACATGCCAAGGGTAGATTCTTATTTAAATTGAGCCATGAAGAGCAGGTCCAAGGCAATTTAATAGAATGATTGGTCCTTAGGGATTGACTTGGGAAAACATTTTAGGCAATGCCAGTAATAATACTACTTTCCAGCTTGAGATACTTGTCAAATCTTTGTCCTACCGTTATTCGAGCCTCGTGAATAGAGTGAAAATAAAAAAAAGGTTGATTGAAAAAGAAAACGTCAAGGCAATAGCGATTCGACGGATTGTTTTGAAAAAAAAGCACTGATTACAAAACTTTTTATTCAGTTTTTATCATACCTTAGCATTCCATAAACAATTTATGAATTATTTCAAAGATTTATATCTCCAAAGTAACTCGAATCTGTAAAATTAACTATCTCGTGAACGTGAATACCAGGCCTCAAATTTGTATTGCATGAAATGACCAGAGTAATGACCAATCAGCATTGCAGAAAAGCGATGACAGAATTTCAAAATATTTTTTGACTCGCTACAAGCTAATAATAACATTGGATCCAATGCTAAAGATAAGGCATGGTATCAGGAGTGAACTGCTTTTTTCCCCCTTAACAATAGCAACGGAGAGAGCGCAAGTAATATACATATACGTGGAATGAAGTAAAATGAAGTAAAGTAGAGTGAATAGTTGCACCCTTGAGCACGACCGTATTACACGAGAGAATTATGAGGTCGGGTTAGGCATATATGTACGTAGGTAGGTGGGTGGGTGGGTAGGTAAGTAGGTAGATAGTAAAGAACCTCCGGAAGTACATATAGGGAAACCAACCTTAAATTTTGTGAAACAGGAAATCTTGCGTAAGATATTTCTTTTTTCTCTTCGTAATATTCACTGCTGTTCAGATTTTGGTCTCTGGTGGATTTCAAAATTGAATAATTAAAAATTATTCGAAATATGAGAATCATCTTTTTAATGAAGGCTTAAAGCTCGTTTATGTTATGTGTAATATTATTGAATAATCCTATATACTGCATTACTGATAATACAGCGAATTTTTTTTACTAACTGTAAGACATACGAGTCGAGTAAAATCGATTTGCCGAACAGTAAGGAAATACACGTGGCTCCCCGAACGTATCAATATTGCTATTCAGTTTCGGCTTCTTAGAGGAGCTTTCGGGGTAATTTGAAAAATAAGAATCAGAAGCCAAATGGACTGAGTAATGCGGTTGGCAAAGAAGGCATTAGTCTGAATATAATATACGAAGGAACCGAAGGGGAAGACGATTGAGAAACAGGAAAAAAATATTTTTTTAATATCATCAGATATATCAGTATCGCCAAACCTATAACGAAAAAGGTACTAGATAAACATACTCGAGAATTTCTTTCCTTTCTGGCTCATTAGTGATAATCAATCATTCGAATCTTCCGGTTGATCTTATAGGTTCATCCTGTGTACAGCAGTTTACTTTATATCTATGTACACGGATAATGACTTTTACTTCTTCTTTGTAAATGTTATTTTGCCCGGTACACGTGAATACTTTTCACCGGAATGAGAAAGAAAAAAGGCGAAAAGCTCTAAGAACGCAGAAAATGGTGAAGAAGTGCGGTAGCATATACCAGACTTTTAGCGTTTGAAAAAGGGAAGCTGTGGAGTTACGACCACTTCCGGTCCTCCACGTTTATCCCGGATGAAGAGAAAAGCCAAACGAAACGAAAGCTTGAAGTTTCTCCCGAAGCGTAAATTGTGTTGGTGTTTATATATATAAACTTAGCCTGTAACAGTGGATAAGGCTGATGTAAAAGTAAGTTGAATCCAAAAAAAAGTTAACTACCACTCGAAAGACTTGCCAGGAAGCCATTGTGAATGAATTTCCTTTGTATGCTGAATGTCTCCGTAGAATCTCGTGTCCGCGACTCATCGTGACCTCACGGAGGTCGACGGGGGTCACTGCTACTAGTACCTGGTTCAAAGATCAAAGCTCGACAAACCGAGCAAATGTTACTATTATCAATTTCATCCTGTAAAAATGTGCCTCTCGCGTCTATTTTGAAGATAATAAAATTAATTTCAAAAATTGGTCCCTCCTCGCCATCTCCCACCACCCACTGACCGATATCATTTAATATTTAATATAATTTTTGAATTTTTACCAAGATGGCTGCCTCGGTCATATTTCACTTTATTCCTCTAATTTACACGGTTTTTTAAAATCTCTTTTTCACATCTGTTTCAGCGTTCCAGCCGCAGAATGCAAACCGGAAGTGAGACCCCCGCGAGGTGCAGGAGGTCGTCCCGCGCCACTCCTGCGTTCCAGGACCTTGCCGGCCATAGTTGCGCCTGGACTGAACATACTGCAAGCTCAGATCGATGCACGATACAATGGTACGCCATCGTGGCTTGTCTGTATTCCGGTTTAGGAAACCGAGGGGTCCTTTGTTCAATGTAATTCAGCCGTATAATCAGCCATTTTGTGGATCGCGATAACTCACTGTAAACCTATTTGAGATAACGAGCGTATAAGCGTCCCTTAATTTTATCATATTCCCTTAATGTCTTATTGGGTCGGGGCATGAAAGAGTAATGGAAAATTTAATAATCGTTACCATAAATTGGAACTTGGAGATTATTATATTGAGATGCATACAGATCAGGATTTTATTATTCTACTTTTGTATTATCAATTAATTCTTTTGTTCGTCAATGTATCTATTGTATTTTCAGCTGCTTCGACGGGCACTGCTTTTGTTTCATCCGGAGCGGATCAACTTTCTGCGGGGAAACGTGGCAGTACGGTTTCACACTACAGCAAACTTCTTACTCCAAGGATATCATTTACGGATGATACCGTAGGTCCGTATAGGATATATCTAAAGCCTGATACACAGCGAAGAAGTGATATATTAGTTAAGAAAAATATAATATGTCTATCAAAATTGTACTTTTGGTAGTTTTTTTACTTTTGGGCAGTTCGAGCATCTATTATGAAATCTGAGCAGTATATAATGAAAAAAAATATATGTGTATATAAAAGGTCTTGTACGGTGAAACGCTATAAAGCATTCCAAGAAGAAAGGAAAAATCATTTTTTCGTTAACGACCGAATCAGTTGAATGAATGAAGATTTGCCAAAAGTACATTGACATTTTTCGGGTTAATTATTTACCCGTTGGTAATAAGCCGGAATAAAGGTTCGTTCATATATGCACAGACAGCAGGTATACGGGGAGAGATACAGATGAAGATTTGTAGATCTAGAGATATTACAAGTAAGAGAGAGAAAGAGAGAGAATTGAGATGATGCTATTCAGTTGAGAAATTGACGATAATTTGTTTACCCCACGATGATTGCGAATTTTGCAAGGGTGAAAGGATTGTCCGCAGAGCGATGAAAGGGGTTGGTTTCGTGGCTGGCATAGTTACTTAGCGTTATTAACGACGACTCACTTTGCGTTCCATGATAATATTATATAATATATAATATAATATATTAATATATATTAGGTTCTGTCATCGATTATCCTTCGGTATAAACCAAATCAATGTAACTCCCATAAAATTTGTAGCAGCTCTTGCGAATACTTTATTTATCTGCTGTATATCGAAATGAAAATAATTTCCATAATTCTTCACTGCTTTGAATTGTATAATTGGCGCTTATTCTATCTTCAATTATTTTCGCCTCGTTGGCATCGATCATTTCTTATTATACGCTAACTTCGTTATCATGCACCAGGTCACTGATTAATTGTGGGATCCATCGTAATTGTCCGTTATCACTTGTATTCACTCGAAGGCTGGCAAAGAGGCTATTAGCTAACAAAGGTGGCAATTCATGCCTGTGGCGATATTCATTCAATCGCATTTCGAGGATTGGCAATTGTAAGGTTTGTTAGCTAAAAGCTACTTTAGAGGATATACAGTTCATATATATGTATATGTGGATATGTATAGGCTTTAACTGTATCCTTGAGTTTGTAGGGTATATACAGTTCATATATATGTTTATATGAAAATGTATAGTCTTTAACTGTATCCTTGACTTTGTCAATGGTCATACGTATGTAAATTATCACGTAAAAGCTCTGACTCGCGACTTGTTTATTTCACGTGGCTTTGACCGATTGTCAAAGGACTAGCAATAGATTATACTATCATTGCTGTATCAGTGTGTCATTAAAGTTCCGAGTGTCGTTAGGCAGGCTCGTTATCAGTCGTTATCATTGTTAATTTTATCATTTCGATTATCGGAGCGATGGTTCCGGTACAGTTATCTCAAACCTACCTCGGAGCTTGTCTCTTTAGACAATTTTCGGCCAATTACCCAAAATATATGTCAAAATAAGAATCTGTATGGGATACAGTCTCGTTAAGCATTTTTGTCGAGGGTCGATGCTTTGTATTATCTGTTTACTTGTTATCAACTTTTTTTTTTCCATGATCACACAGTTAATTGGGTCGAATTTCTTTGGCTCTTTTATTTTACGCGGATTTTCGTGTAACGATAGAAATTTTTTGTATAGGCGATTTTTTTCATTTATAAAATTGCCTTTTTTTTTTGGTTTTCATGTATTTACTCAATTTTCCTGCTTTCGAGAGTCGTTAGCGTTATCGATAATACTTTGTGCGCTGTTGTAATTATCGTTAAGGTATCTCCAGTTGGTGAGATGGAAAGCAAAAAATAAAGGTTAATGGATTTTGTTTCTTTGTCTTAGCTGAGCGTCGAGTTTCTGACAGCGGCCCGGGAAACAGAGAATCTTACAAGGACAACTCGACGAGAAGTGGCAGGTTGAGTACCGCGAGCATAAGCGGTTCTCAACCTCTGACGAGATTGGCAAGACTGCTCAACCAGAGGCCGAGTTTCACTCTTAGCGATGAAATTCCACGGCGTCTTTCGTGGGAGAGGTAGGGGTTGTTTGATTATTTTTTTTTCTTTTTACGTATTTTTCTAGGTTAAGTCGACTCGATAAGTATTAAGATTCGAGGGCAATCATGGAAAATTGAAAAGACTATTTTTTAGCACATTCGTGGGACGAGTTTCTTTTTCAAATTTACTGCCGAGCAGGGCCATTGGAATTTTCAAAACATCCATTCCCTCACTGTACCATTCATTCCGGAACTGAATTTTTTTCTATGGAATTCCACAATGGAGAAGGGTTCGGCAGGGTTGATATGGGTATGTAACAGAAATAGATAAAGAATTTCACTGATAGAGTAGAACGTGAAAATCAGTACCAAGGGTTGATAGCTTTTTTTTTTGTAAATAAAAAATTTACATACTGCTGTTGCTAGGCGGAAGCGAAGTCCAAGGGGTTGCTTTAAATTTGAACGCTAAATTTTGATTAACAAATTGAAGGTTTGTAACGCGAAGAGCAGGGGGTGGGTTGACCTGACGCCAAATGGCATAGGTTAACGACATTAAAATTAAGGGGTGAAAATTAAGAAAAAATGATGCAATGCAGGGGGCACTGCAATTTAAAATCTTGGATTTTACCAGACCGAAGGAACCCATGGAACACATAACTTTTGTTTAATCCTCTACCCTTACTGACCTAATGGCATATAAATAATAGGGGTAAGCCGTGCATAATTGCCGATATCGAAGGGATGAAAATTCAGCATTTTTAGAATCAAGGGAAACGAAGGAAAATAATATATTTAAAAAAAAAAAGAAGCCGTACCACCCCTAACAATCTTCCGTACAGCCAAGTCACTCGATGGTGAATGGTAAGCGTTAGGGGTAGGAAATCTAATCTATGAATAGGGGGCAGGTACGAGAAGATCCGACAGGAGGGTGAAATATTTTCAGGCAGTCAGGCAGAAGCCAATGAGGATGAATGGGCCAGTTAAATTTCATTCCTGCCCTACGACCCTCTCGTGTAGGCACGTCAATGACGAGTAGCAAATTCCAGCTCAAAAGAATCTTACTTACTTAGGGACCTGCGATTTTTCCTTAGCATATCAACCCCTATATGTAAAGTATGCCTATCCTATTGTTGCTGTAAAAGTATTCTTGGGGATTCTTAAGCCACCCCTTACTGTGCATTCAGGCCCCTCACACTCGTCTATCTCCTAATGTTCACTGATCCTTGACGTTTTAAGGGTGACTTTTCTGCCTCTGTTTTTTTCTTTAAAAAATGGTTCGACAAAGTAAAATCACTTTGTTTATTTTATGTAATATTTTTTGAGACATTTTCTTTTCATTTCTGGGAAATATTATTTCTCCCTTGTTTCGAATTTTAACGGGGGATTGCAAAAGGGGTATCCTTTTCCAAAATTTTCTCTCTTGTTTATACTTCTCTCAGTTGCTTTTACCTGGGTATGGTCGGACAGACCCTGTCAAGTTTCCCTCGTTATTCATTTTTTTTCCATACAATGGAAAAATCCGTTCGACTGGTTGAGAATTTTTTGTGTGTAAAATTATTAACTCAATTAACAGCATCATCCCCCCCCCCTTACTTTTCAGGTATTTTTTTTAGTATTACATTTTCTCGAAAAACAGTGAATATTTGGCGTTAGTTTACCCGCACGTATAATAAGGGTTGAAAATTTATTCATACGTCATTGCTATTCAACCCAAAAGAGCTCTACAGACTTTCTAATACCTGTCACTTAGCAATTGGAACATTCGAAAGCCTCGCAGCAGCCACCGGAAATGGAGTCGTCCGCACTCTTAGAAGAAGCGGAAGTGCCATAGGGAAGAAGTCAAGAAGAGTTAATGGGATCATGAAAAATGGCAGGAAATAAAAAAAGTCTTGATTTTAGACATTGCTTGAGTCACCTGAAGCCCCCAGTTCAGATATGAGAGGCAGAGTACAGAGCCGTAAGTGGGGGAGGAAGAAGTGAAGATCAGAGAACGGGTGGCCGAGGCCTACAAAAAGTAGCAGAAATCTAAAAACTGTGGGAACGAATGAAACAAAGTGCTATTGAAGGGAGAAATTTTTTTAATGAAGATCCAAAATTCTCATCCCTTTTTTTTAAGTTAAACTTGTCCTTTATACTTGGGGTCGTTGCCATTCTTAGATCCCCCTTTCTATCCCAGAGCAGTCGTCCCTGCCGGAAATGAAGCTTCTCATTGAACGGGCCACGTCGTTTCCGTTGGATCCTACTGCAAAGTCTTGACCCTCGAATACCGTTGCAACTGCACTTGCAAGCTGCACCTGCGCGTAACGTTACTGCAACCCCCTCTATTTAACTCTGTACAGTATTTTCCAGGCTCGACGAAGGAATTAATTACGCTTTTCATGAGTTTAATTAAAATTTCCAACGGGAACGTCTACGTCAAAGTGGATGATATCTTTCTTAAAATTTGATTATTGTATTACAAAAAATTCGAACGACCAACATTTTTTTTTTTGTAACTCGAAAATAGAATTAATGAAAAATGTAGGAGCTGCGCGAAATTAGTCCAATTTGAAATTTTTCATTAATTAAGGGCGCGAGGGGTATTCAAAAAAAAGTTACTGTACGACCTCCTCCTTCGCATACAGTAGAACAGTGGAAAATTAGCCAGACGTAATATTACGTACACCTTGATGGCAGCAGGTCATCATCTAATATCTTCGTCATGGGGGTTGTAAAACGTCGACATTATGAAATTATGTTCGCACCCTTCCTGCTAACCATCCCCTATGTAGATACCCACGTACAGCGTATTAAGACGAGCTCTCAAACACATTGACGATGCACACGTACACAACCATTAATAGAATGTATAAGAATATGTCACCCTTAATACGCACTATACACCCTTATGTGAAGAGTCACCCTATACTCTGTGTGTAAACTCGGCGTTAATATACCCAACCTCAGGCAGATGTATCTATCCGGTGGATGGACAGCCGTGAAATTAGTGCCATTTTTTTTTCTTTCATTTTTTTTTTATTCACCCCCGTCGTTGCGTGAAAATTTCAATTGCTTAGTACTACGAGAGGGGCGACAGACAGAAAATGGAAGGAACCCAATGTAATATTTGTTCCGGCAAAGTGACCTTGGAATTTGGACTTTCGATCCTCCGTGTCTTCCTCTTAATATTATAATTGCTGTCCGAATTAGCGTAGGGGATGAACCAGCCAGCTGGCAATTGATCAAAGTCAATTTATAATTATTTGATAAATCATTTATATGGGGATGAAAAATAAGAAGGACGAAGGAAGGAGATGTTCAAGGTCTGTTCCTTGAACGATCCAACTTGCGTGGAAAAATAACGATCCGTTGATTCCTTTTTTAAAATTCAAATTTGGACACCGTAAAACATAAGGGTGTCCCACTTCTTTGTCCTTCTTGAAAGATAATTGGCTGCACGATGTTCAGAGTGGAAATCGTCCACCATTTGTCTCCGGTGGTACCACTTCTTTTGGTTTAAAAAGACCTGCGAAATATGTGTATCAGGTATTTTTGGTTTTGAAAATTTTAAATTGCGCGGGCATCTCAAAATAAATAACTTTGAAACACATGGCGATTTTTGAAGTTGAATAAGTACCCTGTCGGATCTGTCACTTGTCGCTTTCACTTTGAATAATTCAAAATTACCGCTCCTGCCTCAAAGTCTATTTTAACCTAAAAATCACGTAGGAAATTAACGAGGACGTTAACAAATTTAATTCTCGCGGAAGGCACAAAGAGGGCGCCACCATTCGCAGTCTCAAATTCTATTTCAGAATTGTTTGTCTCCTCTCGTGTTCCTTCTCTATTATTATTTTTTCCGTGAAAGGTACCATGACGCAAGCGAGCAGAGTCAATCGCCAGTATCAACAACCTAGACCCGCGATACCTCAAGCCAGACTCGCAAGTAGCATCAACGATCGCGGCATTGTCGCAGGTCTTGTTTACAACGTATACTCATTCTCCTTGCAAACATTTCCAGTCACTTGTTTTCGCGCTCTATTTTTGTCACTGATTCATATATGAAAACCGTCGCCGAACCTTTGAAGTCCCGTTTCCACGCAATTTCGATCCACCCCCCAGTTCGTTCCTAAACTCATCAACTGGTCTCTTCCATTCACTTTAAATAAAATCCTAGCCCACGCCTTCCAGCCACTATTTTCAACCGACCCCTTACCAACCTAAATAAATCCCAATGAATTGCTCACTGGGGTAAATAAAAGAAATGTCAATAAGACCCCTGATGATAATGTGTAACCTTGTATGATTGAACAGACGCGAAGGAAGTACCAGCACGAGTTCCTGTTTGCCAAGAAGTAGCTCCATCGACAGTGTCGCCGAGTGGGGATTGATCGGCGGTGTAGGAGGTATCGGAAGTGTCATCAGTTCCGGAAGTAGTTATGGCTTGATGGTGGATGCACCGCCTCCAAGAAGAAGTCCAAGTCCGCTTCTTGGCGCAAGAAGCGACAGGCTGAGCCTCGTGTCACCAAACATAGGTCGCCGGGTCAAGGGTCACAGAGCAGTAGTCGGTGAGTGGATGAAAATCAGCCATGAGCTTTCTCTTACACGAATTGAAACGTGAGGTCTGAATTATAACAATAAAGATAAGTCCATTTACCATATCATGTACAAGGGAAATATAATTTTTGGCATTTTACATCCTCATAATTTCAGAATGAAGAATTACGATCCAGGCACCTTTATCTTACTCACACAGTTACCTGCACCTATCCATCCTGTTACCACCCATTGTGAACGTGGCTTTATTGAGCCTATGCACGATCTCAATGATTACACGGATCCGAAGCATCGTCCGCCATTAATCGTTACAAAGCTTCGAGTAGTTTACGTGAAGTTCAGATGGCGCCACTGTATTCAAATAGAAATTCGCTACTTGGCGTGCATATAAATATAACTAATTAATTAATCAGAGCGATATATATATATATTATATACCTTTATAAAAGATATATTTGACAGTGAATTACATTGTAGTTGTATCGAGTCAAAGTACCGACAGTCTGGTTGCGTCCAATTACGTCGACAATTTAGCATTCCTGGAGGATGGACTTTTATCATTACGTAGTTTGCCGATGTAGCCCGGCTCGAGTTAACACATAGCTAGAAGCCAATTCAGAATGACTAAGTATCCAAAGAGTATATATCGAATTCTTGTTAAATGCAATTTACGTCGGGAAGGGCGAGAAAGCAAGGTTACTCGAGCTCCTTAAGGTTAAGTTAGGTGACATGGAGGGTAGAACGATTAGAGTGTCTGTACTCGCGAAGAACAGATATTCGAGGCCAGATTACCTTGAAGCTAATTGGTCGCAGGGAGATGAGAGCCTGGTTTTATCTTACTTGCGTTTAAATCGTCAGCGATAAAGACATTATGGCAGCGCTTGCTTTGTTATTCTTTTTTTCCTTTATCGTCACTTTCGTAAACGACCTGAAGCGCCATCTGTACTGTACAATGTGTATGGATTATTAATTTTGATGTCGCCGCACTGCAGCCGGATATGACGAAATTAGCTGATCCATTGTACATAACCTATGCTTAAAATTAGCAGAAATTGTTGGCCTCGTTTACGCCACTTTGCAAATAACATTACCACCTCGTGTATTTTTATGAGTAACCGGAACGTTTTCATTTTGACTGTTAACCCTTTTGCGGTCGTATGTCTACTTTCAGCCACCAAAGCTTTTTTACCGTTCCGGTCGTATGTCTGCTCTAAGCCACCACAGCAAGGAATCATACTAATCTTATACTGTATTCATCTGTGATATTTAATTAATAAATCTTATTTATTCTTCATAATCTTGCATCTTATGTATCACTGCTCTTTCAACGGAAATTAATTCCGACCAGTAAGACACCCATGTCCAAATTTAATACGACCGCAAAGGGTTAATCATATCTAAAATTATTATATTTTACTGCAACACGTTACAAGGTCCATTATACGTCATTGCATCTGAAACGAACGTTGATGCTGTACAATGGGTACAATAAAATTGTGATTTATTTTAAGATGAGCATCATTGAATATTGATTGGAATATTTAAATAAAATAGTCATTTTTAGGCCGGGATTATTTTTAGTCGTTAAAGCGAAAACGGCTGGGTTTAACAACGACGCTGTAAATTGGGATCGCTCGGTAAAAAAATTGTAATTTTTTGAAATAAGTAAACAGGATGTTACTGTTTTTTTTTTTTTCAGAGCGCTGCTGTTTTTAGTCGCGCGTGTCAGTCTAGTCATGTGAAGACGGCGATAGCGCGTGTATGTACACTGTATTATTTTATACTTTAAGACACGAGTTATAGTTATAGCGAACGGACTATCATCGTTATATGAGGTTAGACGGTAATAAATTTTGAATCGTAAAATATTATATGTATGCCCCTGTTATACGCGGATGTCATGGATAAAATGGCAGGAAATGCGTTTACTTTCGTTTATACGTATAATTTATGCGCCGTTGATATACAAAACTATTTAGGCTGCTGCCGTTTAACGATTACCGACTATACTTGCTTAACGTCTGTACGCGGTAGCTATACGGAACATAATTATAATCCCCAGAATCCCATTTTGGATGGAACAGTTTGAATTAGTTTGACGACCTTGCCAATAAGCTCGCGATTAGCCTAAGGTCGTTAGGTAACGATTAATGGCGGACCGTTGATGCACGTGTTGCGAAAGGAGTATGAAAATCTGGTAGTTTTGTAACTATAAGAATGGCTTTTCGAATTAAGCTTTTCCTTTGACTTTACGAATATGTGGAACATTAATTGTAAAAATGACTTATCGATCGTTGATCGATTAGGTAAATTATAGTATTGGTAATTGGAAGGTCACTGACCCGTTTCGTATAGTGTAAAATAGAATTGGATACTAGTCTTTTTATGGATACGTATTAGCACTGCTCACCGGTCCTGGCTTTATGTCGGTCAGCTGACCGATAATTAAATACAGTCGGATAAACACGGTAATGAACTTTTATTATAATATACGGCTATTTAACGAGGTGACTTAAAGTTCACCGTGTAGGATGAAAAGTGGATTCTTGGGAACATTGGTATACACCAATATGGGTAAAGAGAAAAGATAAATATTGATATGAAACAAGCAAGAATATATGACGAAACGAAAGTGCGATTGGATTTATAGTCGTGCACGATCATCGTGAAAAGGTATATGAGATTTATTAAAGACAAGGCTTTCTTCGTAAAACCTTGCGGCTTTAGGGTAGCTTTCACGTGACGCTGATATTCGTCGACACTCATTTTGTCATAAAACGGTGTCGCCTTGGCGAAATGTACAGTACCGGCAAAAACGTAAAAAAAAAATTAAGCAAAAGATAAAATACATAGAATTTTTGTGGTTATGATTTTGAACAACGGAATCGAATTTCGCGTTCGCTCTTGACATACGTACTTTTTCATATAGTTAACCCATGGAAAATTGCACGTAATATCAGAGAACTTCCGGTAACTACAGCCTGGATCTGATTGACATAAGATTCACATAATTTTGAAGAATCACATATCTCCTTATGATGTTAAAGAAATTTTCAGAGGACCGGGTATCGAATTCTAATGATAGGATAGCAGTGGGATTGACCTTGACATCCTGTTACTTTATCTCAAAGTGTATCTGCAGCAAAAAGAGAAGACTTTAAATCATTAGGATTTCAATTGAAATTCCTCTATGGATTTTCATTGTATGCACGTTACTCTGGAGGATTTCCACGTCCACTAGGAGGTCCTCGGAGAGTATCGTCGTCGTTAGAAGTTCAAAGGTCGCAGTCACGTATCTGGTACCAAGTTAAATTGCCAGGAGCTTACTGCCGTAACGCGAAATCCACGGTAATTTCCAACAGTCTGTCGGTCCCCCAGGAACATCCTAAAGAAACTTGATCCTGGTAACGATGTTGAGATTGGCTACCGTAAAGATATGGTGGACAGAGAGAAAAATTATTACTTGGTACCTGACATAAAGTACCCGTCTGACACGGCCCTGACGACGTTGAGATCCTGACCAATGAGAGAAGAAGACCCAACGTCAAACCGGTCGCTCCCACTTCGAGGTTGTAGAAAAGCACATCCTTCAAGTATAGAGGTAGCTACAGGGCCCGTTTGAATTGGGGGGCATACGGGGGCCCTGCTTAAACCTATAGGCACTGAAAGTAAAGATACAGGTCGATTCATAAAATAAATTCAAGACCACGTATGCAGTACTGTTATTTGAATAAATTCCATTCATATTCGAGTAATCCTTGTTCGTTCGATAAACGTGATATTCTTATGTAAGCTTATCCACGCGTTTTAGCCAACTGTCAATTTCTCCCACGTTCTATTAATTGAATCGAAGGAAATGCCTTGCTGCGTGAGAAGCAACTGTCACGCGAGATACCGCTTATCCTTTTCGTACAGAAGCACGAAACGACCGAGAGACGCAAGAAAATAACGTGAACAGTGTTGAACTTGACTAACGCTGTACCCTGTGTATAAGCAAGTCTATGGTATAACCTGTACACACAGACCCTTTCGCGGCAAGCAGGTTAGGATCGGTTGCGACGCGCACGCGCCGTTCACACGCGACTCACACAGCTCCACACTTGTGAATGCACCTTCACACACGCCGAATAAACGATACCTGGAGAATATCTTGTTGTTCAAAAGAAGAACGTGCCGCGAGTTCATCCCGACTTACATTGACACGTGTGAAAATTACGTCCGAGCGAATTCTCGCGTACGTTTGACAGTGATTCCTAAGGACAGTCGATTATCCATCTCGTGTATATATATCTCATAAATATTCACAACGGTTATCGCGTATCCATTAACATCCATTCTACACAATATCAACCTATTATTCCGACGACGCTCCGTCCGACGCGAAGTTATATGCTATGGAATGTAGTCGGCGTCGTCCGCACGATGGCGCTGCCTACCTTCGCCTTGCGCCATTTGCTCGGAACTAAACGGGAAATTTGAAAATAAAAAGAAACGCGAAAAAATGTACTATACGCTTCTTCTTTTATTCGATAAAGAAATCGTTTCACGTTACCACGTGGAGAAGATGTGCGCGTAACGACGATTCCTGGATATGGATCAAGGATTTGCGCCAAGAAGACGCTTAGAGGCGATTTTACCGTGAGTCGACATTTTTAAAGTCTGAAGCACCTTCATGGTGTTTTCAATAGCAGTTTTGCACGTTTCCATTACTTCGAGAACATATTTTAAGACTTTACGAACCATTGGATTTTCGAGGACGACAAAAAGTCTTATTGACTCTTCTTGACTTTCTTTGACCTTAGGATTTACTCGTAGATCGCGATGCCTGTCTTTGTTATTAAATATCGTCGGAGGTCGGCAGACTGGACGTTACGTCATCGATTACTGGTCACCAAGTGAAAGTACAATACGCGCCGCTTATATCGCTTCGATATATTGCTACAATGTGTGTACGGTATACTTCGGCTGAGTTCTCATGGGAAACGCGATATATATGCGAATAGTAACGACATCTGGGACCAAAGGGAAATCGTTAAACCGTGAATTACGCCCGATTATAGCGGCGAACGTAAACTGATTATGTAGATACGAAATTTCTCGTATGCGATATATGTAAATATTGTTATCTATACATATACACGATCCAGCCCACGTGCTTTTAATTGAATGGATGATCGAACAGGTAAATAATTTTTTGTCTCTCGTCCGTTTCATGTTTTGTTTTCGTACTTTGTGGACGAGTCTTTTTTTTTTGGTTTGTTACGCCACACTGTATTTCGTCGATAATTACGAAATATTCACAGGGACGAGATTGACTATCGCGATTCATTCCCGGCATGTTCGATCAGCCTTTGCTTCGGGTAAAGTGGACGCCTTGACGAACTGTCAAGGGACGAATGGCAAAAAATAGTAAATCCGAATAAACCGTTATCAAGGTGAGGTATTTGAAACTAAAATTTTACGTTACTTATTTTCATTCTCTGATTTACATTCGTAATTTTAAACCTCATTAAAGATTCGGATTTGCTTTATCTCCTCGTCTAACCAGATCGGTCTTGCGGCTGCTTTACTTATACCCATGTGACTTTCTGGGGTCACGTACGTACATATGTGAGCGTCGCGACGCTCTGTATCTTTCTTGCCTCCTGCATCATGCACGACTTAGGCGTTTCCCGGTTTAGTGTAAGTACTAAAGTAATCTCGAAGGGATTATACAGGAAATTAAAGGGCACGTGGTAGTATCGCGAATTCACTGTACATCCTTGCTCCCCGTACAGTGTGGGCTATAAATAAGGATAGAAAAAGAGGAACTAATATACATTTATTGCGCGCATGTAATAAAAGTACTGAAGAGGGTAAAGGGTGGGCGAGGGCGGAGGGTCTTCAGAAAAAGGGTTAAAAGGAAAAGTTAAGGGCGAAAAAAGTTTCGGAAAAGTTGCGAAGAGGTTCGAAAGACGATTCGCCAATAATATATATTCTGACTTAAGGAAGAAATAAATATGGCGGTCCCCTTAGCTTCTCAAGTACACTAATGCGCCATCCGTGCCAACCCTAAGATTCGAAATGGGTCCCTTTGCCACGTGCCCGTACTTGAACCTGCCAGAAGTAAGCCGTTGCATTTTTCTTCCTGTTGTAGTTTTTCTTTCTTTCTTCTTTAATTCTCTTTTCTCTTTCTCTCCCCTCTCTTTCCCTCTCCCCCTCCTTCTCTATTTATCTATCTTTCGCCTCGCAGACATTAAACGCTGTACCTGAGACCACTCTTTATTCCCTCTATGTTCAGACTCCTATCTCGTGCTTCGCGGGCTGAGTGATAATTCTGCTCTGCGAATTTCTCACAATCAAGCTACCTTGTACGAGACGTGATCCGTCGGGATGCTGCAAATTGAAAACGAATTCAGAATAAAAGATTCATTCGAAAATATTATTTCTCTCTGAACCATATGTAATTTTACCTGTAACGTAGATATAGGTATATATGTCTGTGTAGAATTATACCTATATGTAAAGTATGTATTAATACGTATATATATATGTATGTATATATACATACATAGCTATTCTCGTGCTCCCAGTTATTACATTGTAATCCTAACAGGATATCCGGTGGCTGAGAAAAGCATAATAACGTTCTTCTTAAAATTTGCAACCCCTTTTGTCCTGCTTACCCCTTTTCTATACGTACCTATTATTAGAGACACGTTCCAAAGGAGCGTCGGGATTCGTGTAAACTTACCTTGAGAGCCATTGTATTGGGATCTTCTGGTCCTTATTATTTTTAACTCTCTTTAAATTTCTCTATATATCTTGTCTCTGTTTTCTCTTTCTCTCTCTCCCCCCCTTCTCTCTCTGTCTCTCTCTCTCTCTCTCTTTCGCTCTCTATGTTAACGCGGTAAATTAACGTTGTACCAGAGCACCGGAAACTTTCCGTTACGACGACGGTTTGCCTGATCTTCCTGTCCTCGGTTGAAAACACGGGAAAGGTGGGCGGCACCTGCACTACGAGGTAGGAAAGTACAGGTTCGTTAAAAAGTGACGTATCCGGACGAACGTTGCCAGAAATTTAATTCTTCAATTTTCTCCTGGGATATTTTGAAACAAGCTGTATGCGAACAGGCGCACAAAGCAGGTGCCCTTCTTTTACCTGGCAACCCTGGCCACTCCTGGGATGGAAATATGAGTGCTTCTGACGGACAATATACAGGCTGTTTTAAATTGGAGAGTCCAGTAGCGAAAATTTTATTTTTGGAAAAATTAACAAAATTTTAACAGTCCTAAGGCTTTGTACCGTATTTTTGGTTATTTTATTTAACTGATTTATTTTTGAAAAACTCTGCATATAAAGTCACGATTTTTATGGACTGAAACGCGCTGTATCTTCGGCGAGCAGTCGGAGGCATATTTTTTGGCTGGTCACTTGCTATCTCGCGTTTACGTAAAACGAGTGTTTTCAAATCGGAAAAACTATGACTACAGGTTCTTTCACTTTTTAGTTTCGATATTCGGCCGTTCTGTGCTCTGAATTTAACGATGTTTTAACTCACCTGCCGGTTCCGTTCCTGTTATGCCTCGATGCTCTTGGTTCCCCATCTGTTCCAAGCCTTCCTTCTTTCAGTCAGTGTCCTTCCGTCCCTTCGTAAGGACCTCACGAGACGCGTTCCCTTTATCGCCACGTAGTGGAACAGAGAAAATTTTGCGTCGAATCGGATGGGACGCGAGCGACAATCGTTAAGCCCGTTCACAAGAGATCGACACGCAGTGGCTGTAGTTTCAAACGTGAAAAACCTAATAATGATTGTGACAGTGTTATATAGTAAAAAAAAATTTTTGGAAAATTTTCAAAAATATCAGACGCGATCGTCCCCATAGAGAGGGTCTTAACGAAAATTGAAAAATAAGAAAAAATTGAAAATGAAAATATTTTTTTACCTTAATTTCATTTTTCACCTGACTACAACATATCTGAATCCACATCTCGAATCAATTCTATCGGCTCTACGATGTTCAGTCGTCTCGATTGTGGACTCGCCTTGTCTTTATCCCAATGGCAATTTTTGTGATCGATGGAAATATCGAAAGTCAGACGTTGCATAAGTTTTTGGATTTTTCTTATTGTCATTGCGTACACGTGGTATTGCTCGATCATTCGTCATTCGTGACGAACGATCAATGGATCGATATCGATCATTGAAATTTTTTCGTACAAAAATTGTGAAGTGATAACAGTTATTAAAAAAAATGTGTAATCTCGAATTGTTATAATTTTTTTAAAAATAATCATTCAATTCTGTGATCGATCCATTTTTACATACATTTATCCGACTTTGACCGGTGGACATTTTCACTCGATTTGGATCCTTCGGGGGACGGTGGGACAATCATGGTGCGATTTTACGGTACGAGTTGAATTGAGGTAAAAATCTAATTAACTGAAGTAACTAAGAGCTTTGATAAGCATCAACTTTGAGTGGACGCGAAAAAGAAATTGATAAAAAATTAATGTAGCTTTTATGGTAGCGAATCGTCGAAGGGTTTAAAGGATTGCCCGTGGGAGTTTCGCTGATTAGCTTTTCCCTAATTTATCTAAATAACCATTGATGACGTGAACATTTTTTTTTATTAAAAAAACATCTTCGGCCCTAGTCAAAAAATTTTTTGTTTTCATGTTACCTGCATTGAATCGATTTTCAATGCCTGCTTATAGCCAGCCGAAAAGAGCCAATTTCATCTAGGGCAGACACTTGTTCTGACCCGGGGTAGAAAAAGTTTACTTTCTGACCGCTAAATTTATTAGTTGCTAACTTCATTTCATCTCATCGATTTTGTTTATTGTAAACCTCTGAATATTTATGTCGCTCTGAAATTTGTTGTTTGTTATTTGTTGCTGCGCGATCCTTCTGAAGTTGTCTCCTTTCGACTGGCTCTAAATATTAAATATTAAAACTCCCAGTTTCAATGCAGGCATATCAAAAATATATTATGATGGGTGATGTCAGCCCTAGTTTACGACTTTGTCAGCCAACTTCACCCTAGTCTGAAATCGTTTCGTTTTATCCCTTGTCACACAATATAAATACTATTCTCCTATAAATCTGAGTTTGATTTTTCTAAAAATCATTATCCTCAAATTTTTTGTAATATTTCATAAATTTTAACTTTTTACGTCTCCGAAACGTCAACTTATCAACCCAACGCCACCCCACTCGTACCAACCTCCACCCACTCGTTATCTGAAAAATTAGCCCGAATTAATATCATGCTTGCTAAACGTAAGCGGCCGTATCGGAAAAAAGTGTTTATTCACGAATAACAAAAATATACTGATATACCCTTATCAACCCTCATATCCCGTTATCATTGATTATGATATGAGTGATAATTTATGGTTTGTTTACGATGCCTTCACACGCGCGTATCAGTTCGATCATTATAACTTAATCTGTAGATCTTCGTCTATGATTATACAAGTGAATAGGAAAAAACAAACCAGGATTATCCTACAATTACGTAATACATTGTAATAAGGCCTTATTGCGCAATTGCGTAATAAGAAATAGCGATTACAGAC
Organism: Calameuta filiformis; assembly: GCA_030142265.1. Lineage (NCBI taxonomy): Eukaryota > Metazoa > Arthropoda > Insecta > Hymenoptera > Cephidae > Calameuta > Calameuta filiformis. Next base: position 452,833 of record JARQSU010000510.1, on the reverse strand, counting down.
CTGCAGTATTTACAAAAAAGATCTCGGAGCCTCTTATATAAAGGTTTCATGGGAAATATATAAAGTTCATTTTCATTTTCTTATGTCAATTTTCATTGTCAACTCGTGGAAAAGGATTGTCGTCGCTGCGTCGCTGCATGTGAATTCAGTCCTGAAATTTCCTATAGATTGGCTAAAATGACATTTGAAAAAGGGCTGGAACATTTATTTTCTGGAATTTAACGTATCCTCTGTATGCGATTGATAGAGAGAGAGAGAGAGAGAGAGAACATCCCGACGTCCTATTTGAGAGCTGATAACGTCGCTAATATATATATATGTATATTTGGCGTTGGACTATTTTGAAGACGAATATTCTTCAAATTTTTATCAAAGATACCAAATCTATATATATATATATTTATATAAGCATTATATAAGATTAATGCATTTGTCACGTGCATCCTGGATATCAAATAATCCAATGCCTCCGTGCGAAGTTATCGTCAGGCAGCTGTCGGTAACGTGAATTTCAGGTGACGTTATCGACCAAGCAGGATTTTTCCAAGCGACGCCAATCGACGCGACGTCGTGTTGAGCATTGGAAAAAAAGAAAGTAAAGTCGGACGAATATTCTTCGAACTTTTATCAAAGTGTCAGAGTCAGGTACCCACCGCGTTTTCATTGCACATATATGTATGCATGCAGTTACGTGTAAGTTGGAATACGTCAAAAATAAAAAAAAAAAACAAAAAAAAACAGAAATTGGAATAAGTTACGAAAAATATATTTCGTACATTTCATTGCTATGGTTATGGTTTTTTTTGACTTCGTACAATTTTCCTATCGACGCGATGCCAGACCTTCCTTCGTCCATCCGTCACGATGCACCGCTTACTTCAGTGCACCGAAGGTAGCAATGAATAAACGACAGTCAAGTAGAAACTGCATTCACTTCGGATAGAAAATTCTTTTTGAATGTCCTGACTTTTTTCTCCCCCGGGGGCCCGACGTGCCTGCCACTCCGTCTATCCAGTGGATATGTCGGTGAACGCGATCGCCGACTTGTGGGCGCACCTTGCGCTGTTGGTAACACAGTCCTTGGAGTCTACTACGGCTCGCAAATAGTGCTCTCAATATAAATGCAGCGAGCTGCATTTTGTCATGGCATTTTTTTGTGAAACTCCCTATGCTGTATAATATATGTATATAGGATATATGAGTTAGGAAATATATAATACTCCACTATGCTTTATTTTTTTATTAGAAGCCACAATATTACATCGATCTTGAAATAACTCGCTTAATTGAACCAGATGTCTAACCCTGGTCTGATTCATAGACGAAAGATCTCATTTTGATACACGGAAACGAGATACTGTATGCAGAGTCGATCGTAAAATTTTTATGAGGCAATATGTGCCGAACGAACGTCGATGAATAAATCTCTATGTTACTTTTTACCAAATTACGTTGAATGTCAAAATGTTTTACTTGAAACTATTATTTTTTTCTTTTTTATGAAAAATATTCGTTAAATTCATGAACATATCCACCTTACGTATCCTCGGGACTCGTTACGTCAATTACGGTTCGTTGTATCCCTCGGAAGACAAAAAAGAATAATAATAATAATAATAATAACAATCGTCTCATTACCCTTTACATGGTGTTGCGAAATAATTACTAAAGTTCAGTGTATTACATTGGAAGAAACTGTAGGTACAAACTCGAATGCCCTCAAGTTAAAAAATGTATTGAAATATGGAAGTTTACGTATCTTTTGAAAATTTCTTAATTTAATGTTAAATTAATACATAATTCAAGTTCAGGTAGAATGATCTGAAGCAGTTTTGAAAAGGATGGTCACAAGAGTTCAGAAGAGAAAATGTGAAAGGACCTGTAGATACGAGGGCACTAATAGTGATACAGGGATGTTTAGAAAGGGTCAAAAAGGAACGTAACTGAATTAGGATACAATTCATCTGCTTGCGAAACGCCGAGTAAACTGACTCCGCCGAGGCGTTAATTATTAACATCGTTAATGTTAATTAGCAGCAGGGAGCACAAAGGTAACGCGCATACAAGCGTTATACTCGTTGGAAATGCATCTTGATATAGGATTTGAGCAATTTGTTAAATTAATTAATTAAGCGGTACGATTAACTAATCGCGGGGTATAGGGATTCGCATTGACACACGAGGTGGCAATGAATTTCGTTTGAAAATCCCGCGCCGACGGAACTTTTCTTATGGTGGCGCTGCAGGCGTCCAGACTACCAACAATGCATTGCGGGGTCTCGGATTGACGATGTCAATAGACATCTGTCTGGAGATTGAATTTGGCGACGTAGAAAAGCTAAAGAAGAGGAAAGGAAAAGATATCAATACGTTTTTCTTTTTTTTTTTCTTCCGCGATATTCCTTGACATCAGTGACAGTTCCTTGCGTCTACTGCTATTTTCGTTGGCGAAGTATTCTCTGCCTCGTGTGTCTCTTGGTGCTTTGATATTTTGAAAATTGTCCAAAATTCGTAGGAAAATACAATATATACCACCCCCTCCTCGCCCTTTGTCAAAAGATTTTCGTTGGTCAGTCCTTGCACCCTGGGGATATGAGAAAAGAAAAGTAGTCGTCGAACCGTTTTAAAGGGTTTTTGGTAAAAAGTATGACGAGCTTCTTTCACGGGCAAAAATCCTCGAGGCGGATCCTTTGGTAAATTGCGAGGAACTAAGCGATGGATAAAAAATTTCTTCAATTTCTCTTTCAATTGACTTTTACATTTTCAAAAATACCACCTTAAAATATACACCAAGTAACGCATTTGACTAGGGTAGTTACTCTCGACTTAATCGTCCTGTATATTTGTACCGTATGACGTATCGTAATTTGGGATCATTAAATTATTTCCTTGTGTTTTCCATCTATATACCGAAGGTCCCATGTTTTATTGATACCAATTTAATCAATCCTCTATCTACGTAATATATATATATATATACACACACACACATATATATACATGTGTCTATATATATATACACATATATACATACACATTCGTGTTATTTAATTTTCATTTGAAACGATACGAATGTCCTCTTGCAATTACGATGACATAATTTTTATATCGACATCCTAATGAAATCCATACTTCATTAATGGCGCCATGACGCGATTAAACCTGGTTGGGGATAAAATTTCTAGTGCGAATGTACCAATTAAGTTAGCAGCCATTAACCGATACCCTTTGGAGTCTCCCACATGCGTATGGAGTCGTCTATCGCTATTAGCAAGAATTAAAACGAGACGACAGTATGAATGATATCGTATACGAAGCACGTGGCACAAGGGTTGTTGTCCATCCTTAAATTTAAAGGTTAACCGTCCCATAGCGGTAAACCACCCCTTGATTTATACGCACAGCGACACCCCCGGTTGTCCCATAAATATGTACACGATTCCGACTGACAAGGGAATAAAAAACATGATGGGGATGAAACTAAGTCAATTCATCCTTTCTTATGGGGTTGAAATCGAATTTTTACATTAAATCCAGAAAACCCATATCAACTCAAACACCCCCCTTTCTTCTTTTAAACGCCTGAATTAAGCTTTATACGTCCTCCGAATATATCGAATTAAGGGTTGAACGTTAAAGACAAACCATTCTCATTTTCCATAAATAATATTAAATTTCTCCGTAATAAACCTTGTTCCCCTTCTCGAAAGCCCAACTTTGGCTCCGGCAGGAATCTCGCGAGTCAACATTTTTTTAACAAATTGAATTCCTCGCAACGAGGGTGGTCCCGGTGTTCCAAGTAAATTTCAGGGGTTAGAAATAAAAATGCGAGACGCCGGAAAAAGAGTCTATTATTTTCGTGAAATTTTCGAAATTCTTTTTTTCTCTCCCTTCACGTCACTTCCCCATTTTCATTTCCCATTAATTGCCCCCTTTCGTCTCCTTTGCAGCCTCCAATTTTTTTTTTTTCCGTGAAACAGAAAAAAACGTACAAGAAGAAAAGCACGATCTGCGTTCTATATACGAAAACGGTATTCCCGATGTGAGAATTTTAATGCGACGTGATTCCACTTTTCGCTAATTGAATTTCCCGCCAACTTTTGATTGGATTTACCGTCAATCCGAGTGATAGGGTGAATATTCGAATTCCCATAGCACTATGGCCGACGCTCTACTAGTCCCTGGGAGTCGTAGAAAAAACTCTATAGACTACATATACCCCCTACAGACCCAAGTATACAGAATACCCCCCCTACCCCCCAATAACTCTATATAGAACAAAGAAATATTTCCTGTCGAGGGGTGGTTGGTAATCGTAACCATATTTTACATTAAACTCGTTTAATCGTCTTTCCCGTTGAATAATAATCGCCGTCCACAATACTACAAATAATGCAGCATCACAATCGCCGTAATAAAGATATTAGTCATGACTCATTTATTCAACCCCCTTTTAAAGAGGGTAAAATGCCGGCCAATAATGAATTGCGCAAATTCACGAGAATTCATTAATTACGGAAACATCTCGTGTTTAACGTCCGTAAGATTAGCTTCGCTTAACAACAATTAATTATTCAATCAGTCACGCGCTGAAAACTTTTACAACGTGAAAACGTTAGACGTGTAAAAATCGTCTGACAAAAGTTCAAACGAACGTTTAATCTACAATATACATATATAATGCGCACTTGGTGCAGATCATTATTTTTAACTAACGCAAGGCTAAGAAACAAAAAAGCTAGAGCACAAAGGAAAAATTATATACTTCAGCGAGGGTTTGCAATTTTCTCCACTATTTTGTTGGGCTTTCGTAGCTCTAGCGTCGATTAATCCAACTAACGGTATCTTGATAATGGTCGTAATGGTACAGGGTGATACGCCCTATAGGCTATCAGTGAAAGGTCAAGCGAGGTCACAATGTCTGGAAATCCTATACGACCTCCTCGCGGATTGACCACCTACGTGGAGACAGGTGGCGTTAACGATTTTACTCGAGAGACAGAAACTCCCTGAAGTCAAATTTACTAGAGAATTGAATGCGCCGTGTCGCCGTTTATATTTTATGGCGCATTTGTCCAGCAAACGTTAATAACGCGAAATAACCTCGTCGTCCTCTCCTGGACCTCGACGTCCTGGTGCGATTCGTTAACGCAAATCAGTATACTTTTAATACTTCGAATATTATGCTGAGTATTGTGCCAGCTACATCTCACACACTTTATTCGGCAGCCCTCAGACCCTGATGACTTTCCTCATGGCGATCCTCATAAGAATAATCGTACAGCTCGAGGCCTCGTTTCGCAAGGAAGCGAAATTATTTCCTGTGCGAAGAAGAAATCTTGAAAGTAGAAAAGAACCTTTCCCACGTAACAATAAGCCACTTTTCACTACTTTCATTTACACGGGTGTTATCGACTTGGATCACGATAAAGACGAAAAAGAAAAAAAAATACTTTCTCGATTGGATACATATCTTTTTTCTTTTATTCCATAAATACATATATCACGCGACGGCTTTCTTCTACCGCTTGTGAAGATTGTCAATGGCGAAGTGTTGTTCAGCAAGCAATCGATCGAATGGGTATGATGATCTTCGAAGTTTGCACGATCAGTCGCGTAATTGAGACGCATGCAAAATGAAAAGCGACAGTAATAAAGAATGTTGTAGAGAAAAAAAAGATGATCACTGTCACTTACATTGGACGTAACGACGTCCTTCGTGTCATGGAACCGAGTTAAGGATTTGTTTTTCACGACGCTGTTGAGGCTTCGACTGTAAAGCAGAAGATTGCGTTAATGGGATACACGAGAACCACGATTTTAAGTCACCGGAAACGACAGTGTCGAAACTGGCTTTTCACCACGACACACACACTTACCTACCTGAACAGGATCTACCTGGCATCGGAGTACGTTCAAAGGACACGAGTTACCGTGACTGAGATAAAGGTACCTCAGAGACACTGCATCGTTCAATTAAAATTCTCTGACTGCTCCTGCAGTATGTAAAATTTTCCGTGGCAGTTTAATTGTAAGTACGGTGTGTTGTATGGAGAAAAAAAGATTGAAATCGTACCAAAATATCCCGACGAGCACAGCATTTGAAATAGAAGCGATATAGATAACGGTCGTGAATCTATCTCCATAAGCAGGAACATTTCGATAAGTCGATCCGTCCTATCCTCTACGAGTTTTGACGCGCCTTGCAGAATCCAAATTTTCGGCCCGGCAACCTTCTCGAGAACGCGGAAATGGCGGACTGGATATAAAAATAAAGTAGCTCTGAGGTTCCGAAGGACCTTTGCTGAGTCGAAGAGTCGACATTCCAGGGACCCAGATATAAAGGAGACGTCTCAGCCGAGGGAAAGTCACGGTCAGAAAGAATGGAGGTTATGGTATACAGGGTACAGAATGGGCCTTAATGGTGGGGATAAGGCAGCTGTTTGGCCGGTAAGCAGGGTCGCCCCATGTGTATCCGCCGGCAATTCGACATCGGTTGCGTCGCGGGAAGGCGTCCTTGTCGTTGGGTCGTCAAGCGTCGTCTGTCAAAAGTGTAGTACGAGTCGTCCGTTAAAATAAAAGTGAATTTTTATTTGTTGCTGCGAATAAGTGAAGGAGTGAATATACGACGAAGAAGGAAATGAAAATGGTGCGAGTGCTGGAAAGAGCGAGAAAGAAAAAAGTATACACTGAAATTGAGTGTCCCGAGGGCTGCTGCAATTCGTTCTTCAATTCGTAGACAAGCTCTGTCTTGTGGATGCTTACGTTTCAACGTAAATTCACGAGGGAATTTTTCACTTTATCCCACAAGGATTTTCCGTGGTTTATATCTACGTACTGTGATACAACAATAGGTAAGTCATTCTGCTACTCGTAAGTTTAATGCTCTCGTGGTATCTCTCTGGAAGAAGCACAAAATGTCGAAATTCTTTATTCAATTTCAACCCCCTTTAATTTAATGCTAGGATACGTAACGTATATGAATTGGCGGAATAATTTTTGACTTCTATAATATCCGAATATATCTCTTCCACGTTGCGTTACGTAATATCGACTACTTTTTTTTACTGGTTTTTTTCTCCAGCGTTCTTTGCTATTTGGGAACGATGAACTTTGTCCTTTTGAAATACATATGACCAAGTGAATTTTTGCAAGTATCAAAGCGTCTTATTGCACGAGTAAAATGAAATTTGATTAAATTCACTGAAAGGAACAAATCAATTTAAATGTTACGTGTATGTACAGTGCTTCTGGCATTCGGTAATCTTCGTTATCATCATCGCAAAGGATAACCTCAAAAAGGTAAAAGCAATTGATACGTAAAATACAAAGAGAAACACGCAGGCTTTGTAGTTGTTGCACAAAAGGAAAAACGCAGTACAAAGAGCATCAGAAGGGAAGTGTGATTGCTCTTATCAGCACGAGTGCCAAGATAAGTTGAGAGAAAGTCGCAAAATACTGTGCGAAAGAAGGGCGGAGGAGCAGGCGAAAGTACGAAAATGACAGTTTACAACGAAACAATTTTACGGCGATATAAGAGCACGTGAAAAACGTTTAAGCTATTCTCCAGGATCTGGTATTGGTTCTGTCAGGCTTTTCATATCCAACGCGTCTCTGACGATTCTCTGTACTGGTATTACCAAAGTTTATTAATTCCAGACTAGTGAGTGGCGTTCGTTCATTGGCTTAACAGGAGAGACGCCGCTTTGTCCTGGACGAATCGAATTACTACTAGAACACGAAGATAACACGGATCGTTTGAACTAGCCTTTAGTACTAGAAGCTTCGTCCTTTATATATACATATACAGACCTGATCCTTTTTATATATATAAAGGATAAGATAAATGAAGAGACGCAAGTATCTCTCTCCTTCTTCTTATAACTTTTCAATTTCCTTTTTCATTTACTATCTCACTATATCGCCTATATATTTTACTCTCTCAATAATTTCTCTCCTGCTCCAGCACTCTTGTCCTCTCCGATTTTGCAGTGAGTGCTAGGCTGTCAATTTTCTCGTAACTCCGCCAATAATTGGCCCAACCAAGAGCGCCTTTGTAGAGATTGTTCGGAGGCGTTAAAACAGGAAACGGTCAATGGCACTTCCTCCCCGTAAAATTTTCCATTGTCACAATTTCTATACTATCCATACAGATATATTGGATCTAATGTCGCGTTATTTATTTCCAGATGCAATTCTGCTATGAACACTGACGTATCCTGTGTATCCTACGGTTTGTCACCCTGCGAGGCCTTCGACCTCGTAATCAAGCTTTCTCCCTTCTTTCGTTCCTCTAAACGATCTAATAGACTTACTCGTTATCACTACGATTATGTCATTAGTCCTTATTCCCTTGTTATCTACACAATAAACCCAAGGGTCCATGTAGTTATGAATTAAGAATCAATTGTGACAATTATTTTTATTTCTAGAGGGAAAAAACTTTTTTTTTATCATTAAACCTGCCGGACAATCGGAGAACTATAATTGAAATCGACACATCCCATCAATGACTAGGGAGACTTCCACGTTAGACCTTTGCTCATTTTTATTCCTGCTCTACCCCAGGAACGTGGTTAACCTCTATACTCCGTGACTCTCGGCACCCTTATCTACAATTCTTATCAGCTGTCGCGCTCCTTGTTCTCACGAGATTCTACATGCGTGCTCGGCTCAATCTCGTTCTGTGATTGGTCCCGATCCTAAACCAACTTATTACACCGAACGGACGCCAGCAATAAAATTTATTGCTACGGTAAATTGGCCGAGTGGCTTTGCAGGAGACGGCCGGCACCCTCTTCCTTCGTAATGGGCAATTGTCCACGAAGAATTGCCTAAGTGTGCGCCCTAAGTAAATAATAAACCCGTTTCGACTTCGTCGTCGCTACGCTGTAAAGCGCCTTCAGATTTTCTCAGCTACGTTACGTCTACGTCCAATTGAACTTATCTTTTAGTATGAAATTATTTTTCTCTATTTTCTTCTTCTTTGTCGCAGGATAGTTACTCGCAGGGATAAAGGATATCTCTTGGCGACCAATCAAAATTCTCTAGGAACATTCTCATCGCGCTAGAACGATTTTTATTTATCTTTTTTTCCCTTTTACCTACAAGTTATCATTCTCTACTTTACCGACGGATTATCTTTACTGAAACTTTACATAGCGAGAACTTTAATACGTTACTTAAATTCTTTTCTAGTTACCGAGCCGGCAGAGTTAACAGCCACTATCAGACTCCATTTTGTGCTTTAGTGCTCTGGATGCTTCTTGGTATATTTGTAGTTTTCAGAGATTAGGACATAACGTATATATCGGTGGTGACTGTAAAGGCGTTTGAGCATTAAAAAATATTTGACCCTTTTTAAATTTTACAGTTCGAGGTAAACTCTATGACTTACTGAATTCTCTCAGTTTCGTGAAATGCTTTGAAACTTTTGATATTTGTGCTCTTTCCAGAGTTTTTTTTTTTAATAGTATTTGTTTCATTTTATATAAGAGGGATCATCCCGTGAGTTATTTTATTTTACTTTGTTCTTTTGCAGCTTTATCGTGCCAAAGATCGGAGAAAAGCCAAAGAATGGAATAAGAATGTAATTTATTGTACCAAAGAGTGGAAGAGTAAGGACTGGCAATTAAATATTATATCTCCGAACAGGGGATGCTTTGGCGTTAATCCTATTACGGGATAACGCAACAAAGAGAGGACAAAAGAATAGGTCCAAATGAAATTCCGAAAGTCATCAGAGCGCTCGCCAAAGATGGAACTCTTGTCGAGGAGATCCTCGGGGAATAGGATGTCGACGCTGAAGAGATCTAGATCCTTCCGTGCCTCGATCCGACTGGTATCCAAGATAAGGAATCACGCGAGTCATCGACTCGCCACGAACTTCGAAGTGTCGCCGGTGTCGCTAGTGTCGCCAGTATCCTTGAATCCGACGGGTGTGGAGGAGGATAAAAGAATTCGCAAGGATTCGAGTAAAGAGTCCTACGTTGCCAGTGACGATTGCAATGAAGTCCAAGGGCAAAATAAGATGGAGCGCGAAAGAGCTTATCAGAATGAACAGGATCAGATATTGAGTAAGGAGACAAAGCTAACCAAGGACCTCAAGTGCAAGTTATCCTTCACGGACAGGATATTGGGGAAACACAAGAAGCTACAAGATCCTGAACAGGATACGAGCAACGTTCTTAAGTCGCCCAAGAATTCCGTAAAATTCTTTAAACGTAAAATTAATACCAGCAATACTTTAATCGAGAATTCAAAGGACGACGATCCTTCGGCCAGGATGTCCAATCCTGCGGGAGAATATAATTCCTACGAGAATCCCACCTTCTTGCTCGATAGATCTATGGACTCTGTGATAACATCTCACGTTAATGGTGAATCCGAAATTCCTTGCTCCTTCCTCGGCGAGGACTGTCTGTGCGATAAGGACGATAACGAGTCCTGTGAGAAATCAGTAGATAAGAGAATTCTATCGATGGACGATAAAGACAGTGTCCTGTGCAGAGAGAAGGACTACGAATTCGAGGAAATAGATTGTCTGGACGCGAGGAACGGTCATAAGGATAATAATAATATACAAACGGAAGTCCACGCTGGAGAGGATAATTGTAATGGGGAATCACGCGAGCGTGTCCTTCGGTGCGAAAATAACTCGCAGGATCACACGAGCGTGTCAAAGTCCTCGCGAAATAGGACTGTCGACAATATTACAAATTTTTGGATCACCAGTCGTGGCGCCAGCTTTCGCAGTAAGAGGACTGGTCGTAAGAAAAATACTAAGGATTCAAAGGATGCCGAATCGACATTGGACGAACCGCGTATCCTTGTGACAACCACTTCCGGAACAAGTAGGACAGGATTTTGTAAAAATTTATTTTCGACTTATCTGCCTAAATTAAAATTCCAATTGATTTATGTTCTGCAATAAAATCTGCAACGTACTCGTATGCGAATACGTAAATTCAATTGTGTCCAATGGAAATTGAAAAAAGAAATTTTTAATCTCGGCTACGAATACCAATTACGTCATACGTACATCCTGCATTCCGTACCAAAACAAATTGACATCGATTTCCTGTTTTGTCATTGTCGTAACGCTTACAACAATGGCAGGTCAGAAATTCAATGATCTCTCTTTTTTTTAACTTCCGTTTAATTGTCTAACATATATATCTCTCTCTCTCTCTCTCTAACTAACTAATTGTTGAGTAACAATCGTGACACAGTTTCACAATGAAAACAGTCAGGCCACTCTAGGTACGATTCAGAAAAAAAACTTAACACTCTCATATTACAACTGTAATTTTTTCTTTCTGAGCATCGAGCAACACTATAGGATATGCAGGTTAACTGCAATAAGACGTACTAATAATGCACAGTCTAGTAAAAAAGAAAAATATAGGAATTCCAGTCTACCTCTTTAACGTGCAACTTTTCTATATAACCATTGACGTTTAGAACGCTGGTTTTATCCGCGTACGTTAAATAAGATATGTCCTGAAATCATTTAAAAAAAGAAAAAACTGCTGTTGCCTATCACACTGGTAATTTATATTGTCGCTTGTGATCTATATAAATGTTTAGTATACCGTCTACGCTCGTGGCGGTAGTGACAGTTAGCGGTTGGCAATCCTGTCCTGCGGCAACTTCATGCGAAACGAATTTGACAGATGGTGATTTCCCTGGTTTAGTTTCGTACTGTGCACATACGTGGAAGATGAAATACACGGCAATCGTGCATTACACATTGCCACGAATTTCACGATTTACTTGTAATAGGGGTCTTTGGGAATTTTTAGGTTACAAATTGATTATTTTTGACTGATTCCTTAATTTAATTTTTTTTTATTGGAAATTTTTTGCTGTTTCTTATTTTTTTTCCATTCTTTTCTTTGCTTGGTACAGAATTACACTCGCGACAAGGGATGGAGTTCCTGGAGGGTTTTGGCAAGAAAAAAGCCCATCAGCTTGACCCTCTGACGTCGACGCACGTCAGTCCACTCACGGCACAGCCCAGCCTCAACATACATCTGCATGGTAGCTACTTTTATTTTGATTTTGTTGTTTTTTATTGTCCTTTCTTACTTATATGATTTATTGACTGACGGAAAAGCGAAAAAGTTGGAGCAAGGTTACCTGTGAGGGTGTATAATAATGGGGGTGATAAACGAATGTCTTAATTATGTAATGTCTGTCGATTGATAAGGAATCATCTTCTTTTCAGCCCTATTCGCCGCAGTGGAACACGGGCACCTCGATAAGGCTAGGACAATTTTGGAATCGACGGATGTGGATGTAAACAGGTGAGGCGACATTTGGTCATTTATATGTGTTTGCCTTTTTTTTTTAAAATAATTTCTTTAATGGAGTCGTTACTCTTCTTTTACCTTGTATTTAAAACTTGCCATCCCCTAGTCAACGAGGAGTTTTAAGAACGATCTTCTTAAAGCGATTACCAAAAGTCGATTTCACAACGTGACACAAGAGTATCGTCCAAGTTTTCCGTCTCGCCTCGAGAGGCCTTATCAATCAGTTAATAAAAAAGAATGTAATATTAGTTTTGGAGTAAGTTTTCAGAAAAAAAGTTGTCTGACACGTTTGTAGCCCATTTCAATTTTTTTTTTCAAAATCTCCCTACACGTAGATAACAGTGTCTTCTGTCTATTATACTCGTCAACTCCCACTGGATTGCCTAAAGTCAATGAAAGTATTTTAAGATCAAAGTGGGTAGAGTCTTTGAAAAAGATGTCAGCTAATATACCTTTGGCGACGATGATTTCTCTCAGTTGGCTGCCAACAAGTGGAGCCTTTAAGTGCGGACACCCGGTCAACACGACGGCACCAATAACGGGAGTGAACCAACCCTTCTGTTGGTAATGGCGAAGGTGGTTAGGGAGCGTCGTTGTCCAAAATTAGCTGAACGACTTGCTGATCAATATCTAAGTAGTTGGAAGTCTGATGTTAGATACTTTTTTAAAAATTGCAACCCTTGCTTATCAACCTCGCCCAGACCCCCTGACCTTGTTCCTTATTGATTGCTATGATCAAAGAAACTTAACCTCTTTTCAATTTCAGTGTAAATAGCGACGGATTGTCACCGCTGGACGTTGCTGTTTTGAGCAACAACAGACCACTGGCAAAGATGCTGGTTGCTTTTGGAGCCCAGGAAGGTAACCAATGTGAGTAGCACCTTTAAGTGACGTTCCTTAAATTATAATGAAATCTTAGTAACGGTCTGAATGCGAAGTCCGGGATAAACTGATACTCCATTCCGATGCTTCTTATCCAATAAAAAAAACCTTACACTAGATTCCAGCTGGATTACAGCTCGAGGAATTCAACGTGGATGCATATATTTAATGGTCGGTGAATTCAGCTGGAATTTTTTAATATTCCTCAAGAAGCTTAAGCCGGATAACATGGATTAAGTAAGATGCCAGGCGGTTAACTGTGATTATTAATTCACAACCCCCCTGCTATGCTGAATCAAGTTGGCTACGTCACTTTCATTAATCATCAGCCAGACTTCGATATTCTCATGAAGATCAAGTCTTATATGTGCGAGCGAAGCAGCTTGGTGGCGCCATCTGTCTTCTTCATCGACCTTCTCACTTCGAAACATGACAAATACAATTGTCAAGGTTTGCTTACGCGAGTCTAACGTCGCCAAAGAATTACGCTGGATCAACATCTATCTGAAGTGTTAAGCCTGGTTTCCGTTAATCTTCATTAAATGACGCCGACCTATTCTAACTCCTACGTGGCTGTTCTTCGTTTCCGTCTCAAACGATCTATAAATACATATAACACTATCGCATCTTATTGCCACTATGTTAAATTCTGTATAGAATTTTCTAACCTATAGCGACTAGCGCCATTTACATTATAGGTCGAAGCTCAAGGACGGTTACGTTTTAAATTTTTATTCACAGAAAGAAAAGTAGATTAAACTGCGATGAAAATTTTCACTGAGCTGATATTTACCTCGTCACAGTGTGAATCAACCCTTATCGTTTCCCGACTGACGGTAACGGCGGGTGTGTCTGTGTCTTGAGATAGGATCGAGCGAATTCGTATCAGTAAATGTTGCATATCATGCTTTAAATTTTCTTCTTTTATGATATCATAAAGCATTGATCAGACTGATATATATTGGGTACTAAACATATAAAAGTAAACTTTGATATGTTGGACTTTGAGATGAGAACATTTAACAAGCGCCATCTGGGCAGATTTTTTTGATGCAGAAGATATGTAAAGTATGAGAAAAAGTTTTTTAATGGAGCAGTACAGTTGTCAATTAACAGCCTCAAAATGGCTGATCAATTTAGATAAGCAGCTTCTGCTTTCTTTAAAATTGTTATCGTACCATTAATCTGTAAATGGAGAATTTGTATAATTTTCTAAGGACGCAGATAATTTATTCTGTCGCTATTACTACTCGTTACTAGTATCTAGTATGATGCATCGAAGAATGAATAAATAATGTAGAGCGCATAACCATGCAGTACGTCAATATTTATTAGAAATTATGTAAATGGCCGTGACGATGAACGTACTTAACGCATAGTTAACAGATTGAATTTTATATTTGCGTTTAATTTCGCTACGTACGCGTTTAATAATCGTATTGGATTCTGATATTGATCTGTTACGTATCATCATACATAATAATTGGGAGTTTTGAGAAGATGCTCGGCCCTCGGGTTGACCACGACCAAATGTGGCCTTGCTAAAAAAAAAACAAAATGATGTCAATGCCAAACGACTTTGTGAAACTCGGTCATCGTAAAAGAAATCGAGAGTCTACCGATGTTACTACAAGCTTAACATACCAACTGCATAAGAAAAAAAATGAAAACCATAAAACAATAATTGCCTACAAAGTCGCCACAGCCATTTCTGGTTGTCGGATAGAACAAAAGGAAGCTGTGAAATATGACGAAGAGGCAATTAATACGGTAACAGTGGGATGCCTGAAATAGAGAGAAAGAAGAAAGTACAGCAAGAATTAAATTATCTTGTCATCGTCGGAGTTCAACTTCCGGTCTACGAGTTAAATGGGCACATTGCTTATTCTTGGCTGGCATTGAAATCTCTTAATGAAATCTTTAGCTATTAAATTCGTCAAGCTGAGAACTCAACTACTTTTCTTGCTGAAGTGTGTGTTACTATTAAAAAAAAATTTTGTTCCTAAAGTATCAACCGCTCTTTAAATGTTTTGTAACGAAATTGAAAAGTTATACGTGACTCCTTACAAGGGAAAGGGAAAGCCTGAAGAAGAACTGGTGGAGGATCGTCGAGGGAATTGCTGTTTCAAGAATGAGAGAATCGCCATATGGCAAAGAGGATATTCGCTCTTGTTTATACGTATCTGTCTCTGTCGTACACAGCACGTGGGACATGACGATCTTACGTGTATTCACGAGGAATTCTTGCGTACGTGTTTCGTTCCTGTCACTTGGCAGGTTCGCCATTACTGGGCTGAGTTCTTGGAGTTCAGTCAGTCGCTTGGAAACCATTACTGCAGTTCCTGTGTAATAATATCGCTCTTAAGTAAAGATTGAAGTTTGCGAATGATAAATGTAAAAAAAAAAAATCGCGCTAATTACGCATGAGTCGACGTGAAATTTAAAAATAATATTTAAAAAATCGCGCCGTGATATAATATAATATAAATAAGTTTTAACGAGCAACCGGTGCAATCTAATTAAAGCGCTCTACTATAATAACAATATTAAACACGTATGCGAGATTGAGGTTTATTAATTATTAATTAACAAAGCTTAAAATAATTATAACGAGAAGGAAGGAAAAGAATATATTAAAATAAATTAATTAAACATTCTTCTAGTTTGTCACTTGGACTCCTCGAAGTTACCTTTAAGAGATTTTCTTAACGAAGAGATGGTAAATATAATATCCAAAGGGATAATAATTACGTGGCACATAATCGATTTCGTGCTGATGACGAAGAAAATCCTCGGTCCTTTGCCTCCGGGAATTAAAGCCGAAGTGTCTGGGAATCCTTGAAGATTTATCTAGTGCCGATTACTTCTTCAGGAACGAACGAATGTGGACCTTTTTTTAAAACTACAACAAGATGATACTGGCCAGTTGTTTAGCGAAGCTTTACGCGAATTCGATTCAAGGTGCTGCAAGTTCGGAAATTACAAAAATGGGTGGGTAGTGACAAACAGAAGTACCAGTAAGGAAAGGTGAATTCTACTTTACCAATATGGCACGATGGATATATTCAGATCCCGTTGCGTGATCAGGAAGAAGGATTCAATTCGACGCGTGGATCATCCACGAGAATCGTGAATCAGTGCAAATGATGAGATCAGACCAATTAGTGGATACTCGTTCTACCTTCGTTTCTGGGATCTTTTATCTTCTCCGCCAGCCCTTATGGCGGCCCCTGAAACCGATACAATGGCACAGTGTTATCGTGTCTGCGCTCTGGATTACATTAATTGGCTACTTCTGGCTAATGAACTTCCAGTTTATCTGGTTCTATCGATTCTGCGTAAGGGTGCGAAATAGCATCAGCATACCAAGTCTTGAGGATTATATCTAAATTACCTTTCGCCCTAGCTAGGTCAATTTATTACCATTTATCCCAAGATTTAATTAAATTGTTACTACGCTGGTGCATAAACTATTCCCATTAGCAGCAAGAGTCTTGTCGAATAGTTGGTAGACTATGTTAATATTATTTTTATTTTGCTTCCAGTCAAATCCCCGGAATCGTTGGGTAGTCACTTGGCGTCGTTACTCTCAGAAGCGGAGCACAGAGTCCAGGAACTCGGTGGTAACACTTCAGGAAGTGGTAGTAGTGCGACGCTCTTAGAGCCGCCAAGTCACAGGGCAAGTTTCTCTACGCAGCACAACAATTTGACTGGCTGCGGGGGCAGTGCCGAGGACAAACAACTGGCCCTGTGGGAGAGGAGAGCGCGGGCTCTGAGGAAGATGCTGTTAGGATTCGATCAAGCTAGTGAGTGCAGTTCGCTCGCCATTCAGACCTCTGGAGCTGGCAGCTTCAAAAGCTCTAACACAGTTCCGGCGAAGTGTTTGTAAATTAGTTTTGAAAACTCTTTCTTCGCTCCAGGACCACCCGATATGCCCTTCCTGGTGGCTGTGGACGTGACTGGGACCACCTCGGTGACAGTGCGCTTCCAGGAACCGGATTCTCACGACTCACCGATCTGCACCAAGTTTAAGGTCCAGTGGAGTCTGGAAGAAGGTTTTTCCACGATATGTGGAGAACGTGAGGTTTTGGATATGAAGCAGCACGAATGCAGGGTGGAAGGACTTACCCAGGGTCAGAGATATCACTTCAGGGCTGCTGCTGGAAATCTTAAGGGTTACAGTAGATTCAGGAATTCTACTCCAGCGCACGTGACACCTAGCAGTGAGTGACATAATCTAGATTTACTGAAAGTCGTAGCACTGGAGTACATTGTTCTATTCCGTACCATGTTCCAGGTTGGAGAGACGTCGATGGTCGTTTACCAAGGTTTGCTGGAAGATTGGAACAGCTAGACACCCTCTTCACGGACATCAGGAGGCCAGAGTACACTCAGGAAACGCCGGCAGTTCAGAGACGGAATCATCGCAAGAAAACTACCATTAAACAACTGTTCACTGCTACCAGCAAGTTCCAGAAGAACTTGAGACGCGGTGTATTTCTTGCTTGTCTTCTTTATCACGAGGATAAGATCCTGGTTACGAACGAGGACTTTCTGCCTGTGATCGAAGTCGACGAGACATATCCCAGTTGTATCTATAATGACTTTCATTGGCTAATGAAGGTCGCTTGTACTTGGGACGACGTGAAGTCCTTAAGACAAGACATGGAGAAGAGTCATAGCAGCTCCACGAATCACTTCAGAATAAAATTACTACAGGCTGCTGCACAAATGCAGGTCGGTACCTTCTTTGATCCTAACCCACGCGCAGTGATGATATACTTACGATACGCATTATTCTATGCTCCTATTGTAAACGAACTAATAAAATATGATATCGATCGTTTCAGGCTGCTCTGTGCATTCAGGACCTGGGGCAAATGTATCATAAACCAATCAGAGACATTCACGGCACACTGGTCTTCTCTACTGTAAATTACGTCAAGTCCCCGAAATTGGTATCGGTTCTGAACAGTCGTTGGCTTCCGTTGAGCAAGGTTACTAAAAAGATCATCACTCACGAGGACAGCAACGTGGCGGATATATTAATGGCCAGCATCCAAGAACAGATGACCTATCACCAGGTCAGCAGTATAAAATTGTCGAGAGGTCTTTACCTGGGTTACCTCAAAATGCAGAGCAGCGTAGACCTCATCCAGGTCGTCGTACCCACCAAGTCACCGAATGTCTTGCCCCACTGCAAAATTCGCGATAATCCTCACGTGTCTGCGTAAGTTTTTAATCGATTGATACTATCGAAAAATGTCTGTCAGTGTCATTGTTGTCCTTATCGATTAAGTAAAACCAATAAAATGATCAATACCTTATTGTAATTTTTAGCGACGAATGGGACTACCTAAGGAAGATGACACGCATCCAGGCTTCGGATTCTTCCACGGAGGATTCAGAGGAGAAGGAGAATGCGACCAATGAAATTCAAGGTACGGAACAACAGAAGCTCTTCGTCGACCTGGTCTCAGCTACAGCGCGTCGTCTCTTTGGATACATGGAAATCAGTTATGAGGATTCCCTCGTGCATCGACTATACGACGCGGAAGTAATAGATCTCACACATGACGTCAGCTTCCTGATCGCTGTACCACCAGCGGAAACTGCTTGCTCGGTACCTGGGACTAGGGAAATCTTATTGCAACGAGGTGATCTTCTATCCCTGCCAATTCAAGTCTTTGAAATGGTCCATCTAAATACTTACCAGAAGGATGTAATAAACCGATACTCCAGACTTAGCTGCATATTAGAACTTGATACTGCTCAAGCGCAACATAACCATAGAGAAGCATTCAGCTCTTCTGAACTCTCCATTGCTAAGGACAAGCTGGCCAGGTTACAGGATCTTCAATCGCAAGTAAATGTAGTATGGAAGGGAGCAAGATGGTTGATCGATGTCATCACCTTCGCCAGGGACAGAGGATCCTCACAGCAGACCGTAAGTCACTTCGAAATTACCCTTAAGCAAAAATTTATATTTTTCATGGGAATCCTGGTGATTTCTTCAAGTACAGGTACATATAAATTTTATTGTGCTCCAGGTAACAACACACGTGGCAGGCATATCCATGAAGCATTTGCTAAGTCTAGATCGAAATAAGAACAGCAATAGCCTGAAGCGCAGCCTGCTACAGCTCCCACCTAGAGATCCAAAGCTAGTGAAGTCAAGTCCAGGTCGTGGCAGTTGGCCAGGACCAAACTTAACGAATTCATCATCAAACCTATTGACCACCGAGTTCAGCAAAAGCGAACAACAGCTACCAAGTGGCCAATACATTCGCAAGGGTAGTAACACCTCAAACATTTCAACCGGTTCCGAACCCGCCAAGTCCGTACCACCGAACACAACCAGTAACGGCAACAGCCTGGTCCCGGTACTCAACACCAGGTTGCCACCGTCGAAATCCGAAGACACGTTACTCCTAACGAAATACAAGCACAGTCCCAGGAACCGCAGCGCCACCATAACCTCCGTTTCAGCGAGCACCAGTCCGTTGCTCAGTATAAAACCTATTATATACGGGGGATCGTTGCTAAGCGTCTCCACGGCGATGACGAACACCACCAGCATGCTCAGCGTCAGCAACACCAACTCTGACAGTCTTCATTCGCTGAGCAGCGACGAGTACTCCACGCCGAATTCTAGTGTCTGCTTGAAGCCAGGTCACACCAAGGTCAAGCTGACTAAACCAACGGCCAGCGTGGCAGCCATGGCGACTTCCGTGATAGAGAGTCAGCTGGACGAAGAGAAGGACGAGGCTACTATGATGCCTGCACCTCTACCAGGCATTCTTCAGGTACACCTTTCCTCCACGACGACTAGACGATGCTCGGGTTGGATGCGAGCGTACTAAAGCAGTGTTACATGGATACCCTTGTTCTTCTTGTAGGAGACCCGAGTCTAGCGAGACTGTTGGAGCTTGCGACAAGCTCGCACACGGTCTCCTAGAGTAACCGAAATAAAACACGAGTAAGACGTTACACGCTGCTCCGTAAGACGCTTCGCTAAAGCTTTCGCTTTCACTGATTCACACGTTGCGCTCATCTATTGGTCGTTTCACGTTCTTTATCTTCATTGATCTTGTTGTATCTGATTTATCTTGATGTACCGTTGTGTCGCATGAATTGGCTTGTCGACTGTCTTCCGGTATCTGTCGATTGAACTTGAACATTTGCGTCTTCGTACTACGCGATACGTCAATGTATTTCGGTAATAAAGAAATCATGTGACCGGGCTCTCAAATTTTAAAATCGAGGTGTCTTCGCGGTTGTTCTCTGTGCCGTGTTGCGCGTTCACTTCTTGGTCAATTGTTGCGGATTCTGCTTGGGCCAAGGATTGCTTCATGTTTTGTCATTGCTTTCAGGTTTTCGCTGCCTATGAAACTGGTCTGGCGTCTGGGACCAGCTTGAAGCTTCACGTGACACCTAGGACGACTGCCAGGGAGGTCGTTGACCTTGTCGTTAAACAGCTCAATATGGCGGTGGTCCTAAAGGGCCAGGAAGGCCCGATTTACACGGCGGACGAGCTACCGAATTTCTGTCTGGTCGCTGTTATTGGCGCTAGGGAACGATGCCTCAGGGATGACTTCAAACCGCTTCAACTTCAGAATCCTTGGAAGAAGGGCAGGCTTTACATACGTCAGAAACAGGATGTACTCGCTGCCCTTGAACACAGCAGCAAGCATACGGCGTACTTGTAGCATCTTGAGGTCGACGAGGATGGAGCCGACCTCGTCTAGATCCTCCTTCTCTTCCCCTACCGCTGCACGATTTATCAAGACCGATTATTTTTGTTTTTTTATTTTACATTTTTATTTTTTCTATGGTTCAGTTCACTATATGTACAGCGTTCGTTGTGAGTGGAATCAGTACAGGCACGGAATATTTTACGGTTACTTCATTAAGGCTTCTTTTGCGTATCCTTTGTACGTACTTTAACATTATCAACTATAAGTGAAACATATCAGATATATAAGAAAACTTTGTTATACAAATTGTAAGTGTTCAGTTAAATTCTGCGAGACAAACTGAATTCACTCAGGACGAATGTACCTTATCCTTGTTAATTGGTATAGTATCTGAAACTTGGAAATTGTAGTTTTACGCGGTTGGCAAAATATCAAAAGTTCTTATGTTTACGAACATTTAGACATAATGCAGGAACAAAGTCGACGAGTAGTGAGAGAAGTGTTCGAGGTTCAGGATGAGGTCGTTATCAGATTTAAGAACCAAATGTAAGAAAGCTGTAACGCGTAATGTAAATTTACGTTAAACGGTACATTCCGAAATTCGAACGTCGCCAAACGTCGTTTCGAAGGCGTGCCGAAAATATTTTTCGAAAGTTAGACAATTTGTAAAGGATCGACGAAGAATACTCAAAATATTTTAAACTATTATATTTCTAGGTATTGATCTCAGTGTATTAATTAAATGAGAGCGCGATTAATCAACGAGATAAGTGCATCTTATTCTCGTGATGGAGTAAAAGAAAAATGGAGTATAAAATCAGACAGACAGTGAGAGAAAGAGAGAGAGAGAGAGAGAGAGAAAAAAAAAGATAAACTAAAGCAGAAATAATCTTTTTCGCAGTGTACGATAATGCCAGGTCCGATATAATTTTTTGTTAATTAATTTTTCTTTCGATTCTCTCTCGAAGCACGGGATTTAGTTCACGAAAGAATAGGCAAAAGAATTTTTGTAAATATATATATGAAAGCAGAAGAAAAGCGTCTTTGAAACTTGTCAAAAATCTTTGGTTAGTCAGTTGCTGGGAAATTGAGAGAATAATAAGACGTTCGTAATTTCGATAGAGGGCGCTTGCTATAGACTGTTTTAGGATAAATTGAAGAAAACATTGTAATTTATAGAAAAAAAAAAAAAAAAAAATTTTCATTTCATATTTCCTCTCTAAGCGAAGAGATGCGAGCGTAATGTATCGATATTGTCTCTCGGTTGATTACGACTGATAAACAAAGCAAAGCCCGTCACTGTATCTTATCTTTTTATTCTTTATTATAATTTCCTACGCCCACCTGGATTCCTTAGTACTGCGTATACCGTCAGAGTTCCTAGACAGTAAAGTAGAGTAATTTTTAAAAGGTAAATACGTCCCGTACGATTGTTTGTCGGTCGAGCGATAATAAGATAAATCCTATACTCGTTTAACCTTTTATTTAATATTTCATCGATTACAGTTATATCCTGCACTTTTGGAGATTCTATTTCGGAAAAGAATTTTTTTTGTAATATCCTCGACTGTCAAACAATCTATTTCGATAATGGTGTATCGCCACTTTCCAATTATGTAAATCTTTAACGGACTACGTAGCGCTAACAAGTGGCAAAGAGATATTTAAGTGTCGTCAATTTTCGCATGATGAAGTATAATGTGCTTGTATATATAGATATACGTATTGCTAATATGTACAGGGTGGTTCAAGAAGAGTGAACGACTGCGTCGTTGACATTATGTCTTATCACGGATTAAAAATCGAATGTACATTGCAAATTTTCTTGATCCATCCTGTGCGTCGTTCGTTTGGGAACAGTGCGAATTACCCTGTGACACCAAGTACGTTTAAAGAGTGAAGAGGAAGAATGGAGAACATTGAGAAAGAGAATTAAAGGAAGACAAAACAAAGGGTCGTAGAAAGGAAATAATCCTTTGGGAAGCACGAGGGAAAGAAAAGACCAAAATGGCCAAGACTGGTTGGTATCTAAAAAAAAAAAATACACCAACAGTTCCATAAAGCCAGTCGAGGCTCTTCGCAAAGTTTCTTTCTCGACTATGGAAAATCCGCTTTCAGGTAATATCGGCAGCTCCTCGAGTAACGTATGTGCGAGGAGGGAAAATCCCAGGTACAATAAGGGAAATTAAAAAGTGAGAGCCGATATTAATAATTTTCGACCTGCAGGTGGAAGCAGCGTTAACGTTAAAAATTAGTGGTGCACATATTTTTTTATCTAACTACGAAGAGGAAGAAAAAAAAAATGAAATACGATAGGACAAAGAAAAGTGGCGCTAAGTGTTGTTAAGGTAAGATATGTATAAGGAACGCGTGAGAAAAATTAATCGATTTTATTGTACGTGTATGCGTGTCGTACAGGCAATCACGCGTGCACGTACGATTATCGATTGCATAAAAAATAAGCGTAGATCTAAAATGAGTGTTTATCGGTGTTTGAGTGTGTAATATTTGCGTAGGTAAGTGTTACCATTTTTTGTTCTTCGTTTTCACGTAAGACCAGGAAGACAGGAGACTCCTTTGTTTGAAAAAGGTGTGAAAGGAAGAAAGTGGAAGGTGGAGGATTTTTTTGAAAAATCCATCCTCGCAACCTGTAAATAATTGAGAGACGTAACGTGTCCCGGAAGCGACGGAGTGGCTTTAACCATTTCTTAACGAGATATCCTGTTTTTTTATTCTTTGTTTAAAAAAAAATTGCGTGCGTCCAAACGATCCATAGACCAAGTGAAAAGAGATTCACGTTGATTAAAAATTGTAGACTAATTAATACGATTTTTGAATTGCGAAGAGGGCGTTGACATATACATTGTTATCGGTGGTTGCGTACTGCGTTATACATAATGAACAAAGAAAAACAGCTGTGTGTGCGTGAGAGAGAGAGAGAGAGAGAGAGAGAGAGAGAGAGAGAAAAGTAACGTTTTATTTATAATAGAATAAGAAAAAATAAAAAATAAAAGCATAAATTATCCGGGCATACGGTTATACGTATTAAGGCATCGCATTACCTATGTATTATAGAATCGATGTTTATATAGTTGGAGAAAAGCTTTCTTTTCTTTTCTCAAGGACACTGTGTACGCAGGAATCGCACGAATAAAGAATAATATTATGTTAAAAAAAAAGAACCAGTATCTCACTACTGTCAACCGTTACTGTACACGCATATGTGTCCTCTGCATACTTTCCAGCCTGACTGTATCCAGCTTCCATATTTCTTCTTGCAAGGAGTCATAATTTCCTATTAAAATTCCATCAATCAATCCGTATGGTAAAGAGTCTCAGGGTCAATCTGAAATAAAATATTCCACAGGTTGAAGGAGTGATTGGATATTTTTTTCTTCCTCATTAAAAAAAAAAAAAAAGTGTCACTCCTTTACTTCAATGGCCATTTTGTAAATCTAACCAACGGGAAACGAACTGAAACGAACCCGGACCCTCACGACCGAGAGTCCCGGTGACCCACTTCCGTCTTATTTCTCGTTTCATCTCGTTCCTCGCCGTCTATTCTCCTTACGCCCATACGACCTGAAGTCATTAATTGTCCGCCGATTTATCCAAGTATCAAACTTTACGACCCTCTAGTTCACAGCGAGGAAATAAATAAACTCACTGACAACCCTTACGCCAATAAAAGATTACGTCAGGTCATACCGCCATTTTACGAAACCACGTTGCACCGCAGGAGAAAGTTTGGCTAATTGAAAATGCAAATTATTATCATTTCACGCGTACAACGGATGAGTCACGAGAGACGTTTGTGCGTTACGCAACACTCGACTTTAATCACGAAAAATAATTAAGTTTTACTTCGTCAATTACATCTCTTAAGTGCATATCCTTTCATTAACGAAGTTTCGATTTTGTTAATCTCGAACGATCGATGATGAAGATCAACGGATTTATAAAGATCGTTGATTGGCTTGTTAGAATCGAAAAAACGTGTCAACCGCTACTCCACGTATTGCTGGATCGACGGAAGCTTCAATAGAATCATACTAGTCTCTTTGACCTCGGGTTAATTTGGTTTTTTACTAATGTACAGTTAAAATTCATTGTCCTTAAGTGGGGCTTTGTTAAACGGTATTTGCTATGGCCATCTCTTTCTCTCTCTCTCTCTATATATATATATATACACACATACAGAATCGATTGCACGACTCGAGCATTATTCTTCTGGTATTCGCCCTCGATTGACCCCGATAAAGAATGTCCCATTGCCGATACCAATACATGGCTATCAACATAAAATTGCAAATGCTAATATAAAGTCGTTCGATCGTACGAAGTCAATCAATCGAACGTATAAGCTTATGGAGAATACAATGTCATAAAGTAACGAACTGTAAAGCACTTTCTTACTGTCTCCTTGAAAATATCAATTGCATAATAATTTACCTCGTTGAAGAACTCTTTTAATCGATCACGATCCAGATCTGCTGGATGGGTTTGCAATTTCGTAATATGGTCTTGATTGATTGCCATGCTGATGCAAGTTATGCTTCTCTCCATTTACTCCTTTTCTTATTTACGTTAATTAAAAAGGGTTAATGCAATGAAGACTTTACAGAGAACCGGTCGTTTGAACGATCCGGATTCTTCTCTATGTTTTGACCCCATTGTACCACTGACCTACTGACGAGATCACATCCTTACTCAAAACCAGCTTACAATTTCCATTCTGGTTTAACCTGGAAAATGCAATTGTGCACTGGTGGATCGTTCGTGGATGAGCAATAAGAAGGAGGCATTTACTCACTTAAGTTTAAACGAATATTCGATAAATTTTGTATACATTTACATTAGATTATTACCGTTAAAGTCATTCAAGATTTACTTTAGCTATGACAGTTTAAATGACCTACTCGAGTCTCACTACCGTAGTCAAGTGTATTTCTTTTAATTGTACATTTTTTTCGCGGGGAATTCAAATGCGTCTATCGAATGCCATTGAGTTACGTTGTCCGTATATAGTTCGAGGCGTTCGTGTTTGATTATCGCGAGAGACGTATGCAGTCAGTATGGTCTGAACGTTCGCTGCGTGAATTTTTACGTTTTGGAGGTTAAGTCCTCGGTAGTGCATAATCGCGTACTTACGATCGTGACTCAGAAGTCAGAGACCAAGAGTGGAGCGCGTTTTGCCCCTCCTTTTCCAAAGGCAACGGAGCAGTCTCGCCCGAGAAAAGAGAAGAACCTCGTCGAGGCCTACTAGCCAGGGTATTTGGAACACGGCCGATCAGTACCTACGACGCGTACCTGACAAACGGACGAGGAAACTTTTACACGTTGAACGGTAAAAAAAGAAAGACTTAAAGTGACCCTCCTGCGTGCTTTTATGTTTCGGTTTTTTGTGACACCGCTTTCTCCGACGCACGTTGAACCCGGTCAAATTTTACGCGCGAAAAAACTGTACGACGCCGATCGCCATATTTCACGTATCGCGTAAGTCAATTTAATTTTATACATTAATCAAGGTGAATCTAAGGAGGATTTATTTATTTTTCTTAATTTCAAGAGTCAATTTTTATCTGAGCTTGACAAGGTCAAAGCTATTTCTCTTTAAGAATCCTATTTAGACGTTGATTTGTATCTGGTGGTGGATTCGAATAATGCCGTTGTGCAATGTCCGACGCAGTAAGTCGTATTCTTTTTTGCGTATCCCATTACTCTAATCGATCCACAGGTAAGTTCTTTGCTCTGGAAAATGGTTATGTTGTGGTTCGTGTAATTAGTTAACCTAGATTTTCTCGGATTACGATCGGCGAATCACGTGTCATCTTTCACGTAAAAGTCATTCATCTGTGACTACATTGGTATTCCACTGTTGCAGTAAATCATAGAGGAGCAATCAGTCACTTGGAAAGTAAAGAGAAACTTCTTCAAAAGTAATTGCTTTTGTCACGTTTCTTGAGCCATAAGGATAAATACAGTTCTTGACAAAGTTGTCAGATAAATTTCAACTCCAACCCTTAAAATTGTTGTGCCGCGTTCCTAAGTGCGAATTATCGCAGGAGTATCGATCATGAAAATTACTTCTTTCTACAGAAACAAGTGAGGAACGGTTCTCGACCTGAAAAAGTCCGTAAAGATTGTCAAATATGTCGGAGGGTTGCACAAGGTGCAGGGGCGCCAACTACACAGGAAGTTCTTTGCAACTGAGCTCGGCTTCCGCTGGTGGAACCGGAACAGCATCAGGAACTGTACCAAGTTGCACGACTGCACGAAGAGTACAGGTGCGAGCAAAAGTTCTCTATGGTTCAGGAAAGGCCATAGCGAACATGCAAGCTCAGGAAAAGGCCGCAAGACACTGACGAGGTAAACCTATCTTTTTAACGTTTTTAAAAAAAAAAATGAGTAAAAGCAATAGACCAAATTCATAAAAAAAAAAAGGTAATAAAAAATAAGATGCAACTGTCAAGTAACAGTCATTGCAATTTTTAGTAATTACAAATCTATCTGGCTTAATGGGTCAATCAAGACTCAGGGGATTCCCCGTGCAAAAGTCGCGAAAGCGGGCGATCAAAATTTCATTAAGGATTCACCGACAGGTTGTCACGAGAGTGAATAGTCGCGTAAAGGTCGTCCACACTGAAATAATTGACCAACAAGATGCGTCACGCAGGTTCTGGCTTAAGGTATAGGTATAACAGTAAAAATGTGCAAAAACACAGCAAAAAAATATAAAATCGCCCCGGGCAAACTTCGTGCACGGATAAGACGGCTGGAGCAGCTTCTTCGCCGGTTAGTATCTGGCTATCCACGAGGAGGAAAGACCACCTTGACCTTTTACTCGAATCGTTAAAAAATAATTGAAAAAGGGCTCATTTTCAATTTGTTTTTTTTTTTTTTTCAAAATTTTACATTCCGGTGATTATCACAGTGATGTGGATTAATCAAAAGTGAAGCCAATATTAGTGTCAAAAGTGATACATGATGCATTTTAAAATATTGTGAGTCTCATATTTTGCAATGGTTCTTCACATTGAAAAGTTTTATTCAAAAATATTGCACTTAATCACATTTAACCTTCTTATTCAGTAATTTCAAAATTTCAAAAACTGTTTGTCACCCGTTACAGTCTTTTCGTAAGCGTTTATGATATTCGGATCCAGGATACCGTTATACGTTTCTAACAAACAGACGGCTTATGTAGAAAACTTGTAGTTCCCTTTTTAATCCGCACATCCGGCAGGGGATTGGTGCGGTCCGTTTGGAATTACAGTAATTCCAATTCCGCCTCTTTACTGCCATTTGCTTTGAACTTTTTTCCGAAAATCATAAGTTTCGTGTTATCTCGTTCCGAACGAGTTTCAGACAGTTCCTTTTTAAATGTTGTATCGTACTCTTGTCTTGAAACAGTAAAATCATATAAATAATTTTCTTAGTTTTATAATTTTATATTCTTATTGAATGATATAGCTGTAATAAATATTGATAATAAAAAAACGTGTTATCGGTTTAGTAATTTCTTAAGAGACTTTCATCAGTTATATCAAATTTTTATTGCGTTGTCTATACAAATAACGATACCAGTCGATATAATAAATTAGCAATAAGGTGTAATTAGAAGATTATAAGTTAAATTAATTTTTTAGAAAGTAAAATTACACGCTATTGTAATTTCTATTGTGTTTAATGTATTGTTTAGTTTCTCTTTTATTAGAATATTTATTGATTATTTATTGATTCTTTGAAGAAAAAAAAGGGGTAACGTTTATTGAGTATTTCCGATGAGAAACAGATAACTCCTTTCCGGTTGAAGATTGTGAGAAAGTATCGATAATAATAGGAGTCTTTATTTGTTAACAGAATCACAGTGTTTTCCCTTTCCTCGATATTGGCCCACGACTTGTTGAAGAAACACGAGCAAACTGACGTGCAACGATCTTCGCCAATCCTGGAGGAAGAAGCTGGAAAAAATGTGGAGAAAGCTTCTGTCATTGCAAGTGGGGTCGAGGATATAATAGAGAGAAAGCATGAGGATCCAGACTCAGATTGTCTTGGTATACGGAAGAGCAAGGGTGATAACGTAAAGATTCTGGATGGACCAATTGATTCTGGATATAAGAAGGACATTGAATCGGCTTCATCGCTTTCGCCTGTCTTTGAAGATACTGAAGAGATAAAGGGACGAGAAAATGAAGAAGAAGAGAAAGAAGGAAAAAAGGAAGAGAAACGCAGTGGTAATTTGATTAACGTTGTCACCGAGTCTGACGACTTCCCGGGACACAATGGTGGATCTATCGATAAGAGCAGGTCTCTGATATTTAAAAAAACACGATCATTTGATTTTGGTGATAATAACGATGATAAGAAAGTGATCTTTGATAACGAAGATATTATGGTGAAGGGTTTGATCGATGAGAGTCTGCCAGAAGTATCTAGGGAGTATCACAAGATCGTGGAGAATGTTCGAAGATTGGTTGAAGATGAGAAATTGAGAGTCAGTACAAATGAAACTTTTGTATTTGATAAAGGAATTACTGAGGAAGCAGAGGACGATAATTTTAAGAGAATCAAAACTGAAGAGTCTGTTAGCAGTGCGGAGACTGATAGGGTAAGAGATATCACTAAAGAAAGGAGAAAGCAGGATAGCGGAGGAGAGAAAATTTTGAAAAATATTTCAAGAAATGGTGGAATTGAAAATAATTTACGGAAGAGAGAAGACGAAAAAGTTTTGAATAGGGAAAATGTAAGTCCAACGTCAGACGCCAAGGAATCCGATACTCGCAAAAGATTTATTAAAATTTCAAGCTCATTGGAAACAACGAATTCCACTGATAATGAGAATTTCGAAAATATTCAATTTTATCCACTGAAAGGAACTACTGTGAATTATCAACAAACTACCATCAAGCCCATCCTGGCCGAGGATCTGCGTAGAAAACTGGAGCATCCCGAAGAAGAGGTACAGTATCTGCCAATGGAGTCCAGGAGTCCAGGAACGCAGATAGAAATCCAAAATCAGGAGTCGCGAGATGAAGATTTCGAGCCGAGCGAAGAAGACGTAATAGCGGCTGTGAATTTTGGAAATCGAGCTATGAAGAATCTCTACGAAGTCAAAGAACCTGCACTATATTCAATGGGTGAGTCTACTGACAATTATTCATACAAGAATTATAAAAAAAAAAAATCATTCGAATATTCTTTTATCAATATTTTCAAAAATCTAGGACTCTTTCTAAGCCCTGATAATCCGGCACGTTACGTAGCAGCTTTCAATGATCAAACACCGGAAGCAAAAGAATTGGCAAAATACGGATACGCCGCTTTGGTTGGTGTCAAAAAGTTCATAAGCAAGTAAGTCAAATTAATTTCTTTAACAATATTAATTTTTTTCAAATACAGTAAATACTCGTTAAGCAAACATTTTTGAGAGTCTGCAGCTGTTTGAAGGAAACGATCGCTTAACGAGAGACGCCACTCTTCAACAGTTTTCATCAGAATTAATTTTTCCTTATTTGTTTCCAAATACGCGATCCTTCTGAGCTTTTACAACAGCTTGGTATCTACTAGTGGGGTTAATTCGAAAGCCCAAGAAGAGAGTGATCGAAGAAGAAGCGTTCACTTATCGAGCATTCACTTATCGGAAGTCTACTCTACTCTATATGCATTACCATTAAAAATCTTTTAATCTGTCATTTCAGAAATCCTAATATTTCAAGAGGAATAGACATGCTAAGAGCCAATAGACGTTTTTCACTTCAAAGGCAATGTCCTCAGAGAGGAACACCCGAATGTCCTCCAGCTAGTTTGAGATACAGAACGGCCGATGGAAGCTGTAACAATCTTCAAAATTTATGGTGGGGTTCTGCCATGTCCACGATTCAAAGGTCGGTATCAGATTATAATAATTATATAAAAATCGTTAATTGCACCATTGTCATACGATTAATTTCATATACGCATAATAAATAGATTATTGCCTGCATTTTACGATGACGGAATACAATCAGTGCGCAGATCAGTAACAGGAAAAAGTCTGCCAAGTGCTCGAAAAATATCTGACTTGATTCACGAGGATCGGGACGTCCCAAATCCGGCGATTACGCACATGCTGATGCAATGGGGTCAATTTATAGATCACGACATTACAGGTAATAAATTACCTAATCAAGCAAAATAATAAGATTTTACGTCAACGTATTTGAATAATTTATTTATTCATTTCTCAGCCACTGCTCAGACCAGAGGATTTAACGGAACAGTACCGCAATGTTGCATTGGCCGTGGAGATGATTTTCAGCCACCGGAATTTATGGTAATTTCGTGAAGTATTTTAATCTACCTGAATAGGGTCACGTGGTTTACCTTTATTATTTTGGAAAAGAATAGCTGGTAAATTGTAAAAGTTGAAAAGTTTTTTTTTTAATATTAAAATCACGTCCATTTCAGCATCCAGAATGTCTACCGATCAGGGTATCGCCTAGGGACAGATTCTATAGTCGATTTAATATACGATGTCTTGAGTTTGTAAGAAGTGGTCCAGCACCTAGAGAAGACTGTGGTTTTGGACCTAGAGAGCAGCTTTCCCAGGTGACGAGCTATATAGATGCTTCCACTGTGTACAGTAGCAACGCCAGAGTTAGCGACAGTCTCAGACTATTCCGTAATGGTTGGTTAAAATTCTTTAGTTTAGTAATTAGTGTGTCTATTGATTGGTATACTTACTGTGTTATTATTAATTGCAGGACTATTAAAGTATGGCAAACTGCAGTCCAGGAAGCCCCTTTTACCTAGGCAGAATCTTCTGAATGATCTCTGTCAAAGAGGATCATTAGCCACTGATTGCTTCATGGCTGGCGATGGTCGTGCTGTTGAACAACCAGCACTTACAACACTTCATGTTGTCTTTCTTAGACAACACAATAGGATTGCCACAGAATTGGCAGCCCTGAATCCCCACTGGAGTGACGAAAAGTTGTATCAGGAAACTAGGAGGATAATAATTGCACTTATGCAGCAAATTACTTACAGAGAATTTTTACCGGTGGTTCTCGGTGAGTCTAATAGGAAATATTGAAAGTTAATCTCTCGTTGTATCGATTAATTTAAAAAGTAAAATTACGGATTTCTTGATTTTAAATTTTATTCTACTTCCAGGTAGGGCAGTCATGGAGAACTTTGATCTAGATATTCGTAATAACGGTTACTTCGATGGTTACGATCCATCCATTAATCCAAACGTAATGAATTCCTTCGCCACTGCTGCATATCGTTTTGGCCATTCCCTTGTCCAGCCAAGTTTTGTTAGATTTGATAGCAGGCATCGTCCGATACCAAATAGTATGTCGTTCAGTAAATATGTTTTGATGCACAGTAATAGATTTAGGTATTTCTATGGTTCCTATATAAATATAAGGCTTGATTAATTTGTTCTTACTCCAGATGTTTCTATCCATGATGAGTTCAGTAATCCGATAAACCTGCAGACTGCGGGATCAGTGGATAGATTGCTCTTGGGATTGGTCAATCAACCATCTCAAACGAGAGACGAGTTCATAACGGAAGAACTGACGAATCATCTTTTCCAAACGCCTAATTTTCCATTTGGTATGGACCTGGCTTCCTTGAATATACAAAGGGGTCGTGATCATGGGATTCCTCCTTATGTTAACTGGCGCGAACCATGTGGTCTCAGTCCCATCAGGAACTGGGAAGATCTGAAGCGAGTGATGCCGACGTCTTTAGTTAGAAAGTTTTCGCAGGTTTATACGTCTGTGGAGGACATAGATCTGTTTCCTGCTGGACTCTCCGAGTTTTCCGTTCCCGGTGGACTCGTAGGACCCACCTTCGCCTGTATAATTGCTCAGCAATTTAGCAGTCTACGCAAAGGAGACCGTTTCTGGTTTGAAAATCCAGATGCAGAAAACAGCTTCACTCCTGCGCAGCTACAGCAGTTGAAGAGAGTCACCTTGTCTCAGGTTTTGTGTAAAACAATGGATAGCATTGACACCATTCAGCCATTTGCGTTCCTGATTGCTGATGACTTCAGGAACGGTAGATTGCCCTGTGAGAGTGCACTCATTGGCAATCTTGATCTGAGACCTTGGATGGAGAGAATCTCTGGAAGAACAAACAGCCGAGAAGATGCTGAAGGTATCTCTGCCGAGCCGAAGAACAACGAGAAGAGCTTTTTATCTATCTTCAAACCAATCAAGACTAATGTACATCAGCACAATAAGATCTCCGTAAAGCGTCCTCTGGGCTCGCATGAGAATCTCACTATTGTTGTTCAAAATAATGCTGTCAACTCACCGGTATTTGTGAACGATGCTTTTTCAGGAAGCAACTTTCAATTTACGCAGCAGACAACACCTGGCTCACAAAAGCCTAGTAAACCATCTCCGGGATATGGAAGTTTTGGCAGTACCAGTAAACCATTCCATCAAGGAAGTTATGGTCAATCTGGAATTCCATCAGGGTTACCAAGACCTGTACAGAGTCATCGTCCAAATGGACCATATATCCCACACAGCTTTAACGATCCCAGTAATCCAAATCCTCCAAATTATGGATTTGTCACGAAACCTGTTAGTGAAGATATATCCAGTGATGTATTTTTTGACCCTGTTACAACCTCTACCAGCAGTCCAACTCTTTACACCTACTACACGACACTCAGGCCTAGACCTACAAGACCTTCCAAACCTGTTAATCATCACGATGATCCAAAACCAGGTTATCCACAAGGTAGTATCGGTTATCACGATGAAATTTCAAGACCACTCTACGGAAGCTCTCGACCACCTTACGATAGTCCCAGACCAACTGCAGGATCATCCAGTAAACCACAGTATGACAGTCATAGTCATTCACCAGGTACTTACCCGACATGGACCCATAGACCAGTATATGGTGATTGGAATTCTGAAGAATCCTGGTCCAATAAACCAATCAGTCAAAGTGATTCTCATGGTTGGACGAATGTACCATCCTATCAAAACAGACCTAGTGGTAGACCCATGGTACAGAGTGATCCAAATAATTGGCCAGATAATCCAAATGGACAGAATAAACCAATTCCATCAAGACCTCAATATTGGTCTGACTATGGAGGTTCTACGACAAGATATCCATCATCAACAAACAGATATCCATCATCAACCAGCAGATATCCATCCACCACAAACCGATATCCAAGTAGTAATTTTTACTACGATCAAAACTTCCAAATACAAAATGCTCAGGAGAACATAAATCCGCGTCCGTTGAAAACACAGAGTGTCACCATCGTAACGGAAACGGATGAGGCTGTTCATTATACTGAAAACAAACGTTACGGTTCCGGAAACAAGAACAATGTCAAAATTGAAATTCCAAGGCCGCTGATAGCCGAGCACAAGGACGATGATATCGAACTGATCAAGAGAAGTGAGCGTAGACGACCTGGACAGTATTATTACGAAAAGAATGTCCTCCATCGTTATCCTGACATGACGTCAATTAATCAAACAAATTTTAACCAGAACAAAACTCAATATTATTATCATGAAAAAAATGACGATTCGATTCCGTACAAGGGCGAAGATCAGCATGTGATGAGTGACGATGACGAGGACGAGGATGTTCCCTTGCCTGACTTACTTGATGAGATTGACGATGATCATTCGTATCAGGGCAAAATAATGATTGATAGTAAATATCAAATTGAGCATCTAAATGACAACAGGCAGATACAATTTTCGGTAAATTCTGTAACTAAAGCTCACATTGTTCAAGAGGAGGTCAAACTTACTACTACTGCTACGATTATTTTGGACGATGATGATAACATTGATCGTTCCAAGGATCAAGCATCCGAGGATTATAATAATTATGAAGAATCTGATGACGATCTCAAAGGAGCTTATTCTAGTAATATCAGGAGCGTCATTAAGAATTTTAACAGGTAAGTCTCAAGGAAGATTTTCATTGACACGCATTTATTGTAATTAATTATGTCTGTGATACTTGATTCTTGAAATTGATTATATTTTTATTCAAATTCCAGATCAACGCAGCGCAAAAAAATTTCGAAGACGACGTCGAGTGTCGAAGACTCAAATATGGCGTCGAGTGAATTCACGAGTGCCAAGGAATCGTCGAATAACGTTAGAAGACAGGGAACTTAGGCTTCGCCTATAGCCTTCCTGTTTCAATGACTGTTAAATCGTAGAACATTATATATTAATTTAATTCCAAGATTACTCGTACATAATATTAATTAACTCGAATATTCGTTGTCTTCCAGCGATACGTGATCAATAGAAATAACTATCAGTCGATTAATCTCATTCCTAGTACAGCTGTTGTCTCACGAAATTGCTGAGCAGCAGCCCAGAGTCGAATTTTTATTTATTTTCTTGCTTCTACATACTTTACTATTCCTATGTAGCTCATTACTAGGTTATCCAGAGTCCGACCTTATTTATTATTTCGAAACCAACTTCGTACTGCAAACGTAATAATTTTCGAGAGCAGCACTCGAGTCAAAGTGTCTAAGTACATACTAGGGATAATTGCCATTGCGAATTCTGTGAAGTCGGCAACGAATCTTCTATTAGAAAATTCCTTTCGGACGAAGTAGCCATTGACGGCACGTAGATAATTTAATCTGGTTTACATAATGTTCATAAAAATTCCAATAACGTAGACCTACCAGTAGCAATAATTAAGCATAGTCCACAGCAATCAGATTTACTTGATTTACCTGTAAAAAGGATTTTATCAAGCCTTTTATAATACTAAAGAAATATTATTCGCGTCTACAACAATGAAAGATGTATTAGTTATTTACAATTACGTGTATTATTAATATAATTTTTATTACAATATTGTCACTCCTGTCCGACCTACTACCAGAATTCAGAAATAGTGTTAGTACATCCTGACCAAAGTATCACGGTCTGACAGTAAATATAGACTGGTGCAGCTTGTTCGAATTATGCTCGGCACGTCGCAGCAGCTTCTGTTTCTAAGCAAATAATATCATGAAAATGGTAATTGAACTCGTTGCTCCGAATCTTGTATTACAGCTGAGAGCAGAAGTAGAGAGAGAGAAATAGATGGTGAATGCTTTAATGAAAAAAGGGAGAAAAAATGGGACATCCCATATGACGTCCATTACGTGTGCTTTTGTCACGATTCCTTTTTGCCCACGTACACATATAATGCAGCTCTCGTTGCAAACGTTGCATTTCTCTATGCAACGTCAGATGCACTTTTTGAAGTGTTTTACATTTCACGTGTATAGCTTTGTGCATGAATAAAATCGATGCTTCGTAGTGAGGGGGGTTATGTGTATAAAAGGTTAAATTTTTAACTATGCATTTATTTTATACTGGTCAGCCTCAAAGGAGCGTCGCATGTTACTTTATGTGAGATTAATATTGATTTTCAAAAAAAAATTTAAACTTTCAATAATAGTTATTCGTGAATGTTATGATTTTCGATTTTTTGGAAATCGCACAATGTTCTTTTTTTTTTAATATACAGGATTTTTTGATTTTACATCGATCATTGAAATCTTAACGTATTTACACTCGGAATTCAAGTCATTTGAATTTGTCTGAGTGGAATTCAAAGTGCGTAGCCCAGTTAAGAGAACTTTGAATCTTCCTCGAAGTGTCGTTGACGAGTGTCGACTATTTTAAGATCCGCAAGTTTCTGACTCACGAGTCAACGAACGATGCATAAATTGTTACGTTCGAAGAGACATTTGGTGTCGAAGATGCAGGATGGAATTTCAGGAAGTTTATTGCGTAAGAATTGTCTTCTTCTGTATCACGATAGTGACGTCACGTGATAGCGAATCATAATATACATATAATAATCTTCTAAACAAAATCATCTGCCAACGATTATAATCGCTGACAAATGATTAACGATTGAATA
This sequence comes from Calameuta filiformis, assembly GCA_030142265.1. Lineage (NCBI taxonomy): Eukaryota > Metazoa > Arthropoda > Insecta > Hymenoptera > Cephidae > Calameuta > Calameuta filiformis. Next base: position 416,010 of record JARQSU010000510.1, on the reverse strand, counting down.
ATATGATTCTGCAAGATAATGCTGGATGAGCACAGATAAGGTATTATCATAAAATTGTATATACTGTTCAATATACGAGCTCTTGTACCATCTCGAGCGATTGGATCGATTTGATGCCAGATAAGAAGCATAAACGGTTTATTTTAGTAGTGATATTTATAGAATTATATTTTCACATAATTTCTTATCGTGAAAGTCAATAAAAGTGACGGACGATTTTGTTATCGACTGACAGTACACATTTATGAATTATACAGGTATAATGAAAACAATAAAAGAAAAAAATCATTATAATTATTTTTTCATACTTGTGCATTTCTATAAGTTATCGATTTAAAAAATTTGAGATTCATCGTCCACGTGCACGTATTTTCGTGAAATTTCGTTTAACCCAATTATCCCCAGTAAATTCCTGTCGTGCGGATACGTCAGGCCGTGCGATTTCGCATATGATTTATCTTTGAAAACGGAGTCGAATGTCGTACAAGTAGAAACAAGTTCACACTGTCTGAAACCTTTCACCTGGTCGAAAATTAGAAAGCCGTTAGAGCAGCCATTATTGCTCTCAAAGGCGCAGGCGCACCCTGTTTTCCTCGAGGGATAAACTTACGTGAATATTCAAACGAGGAAGATAGTTGGTGCGTTAAGGAAAGATCAACAAATCATTTATGCCTCCGGCTCTGCTAACCGATGCGCGTAAACACTTGGCTCGAGAATATCGCTGCTTCTGGTTTACGGGGTCAGCTGTGAAGAGCAAAAGGAAATTCAAGTCGGGTCGAACGATCGAAATGCAGTTTTCGATGTCACGACCTGGTTTTGCACCACGCGCTTCGACTTATCTGGAGACGGCAAGGCGTCCGTGGCGTCGGGACGCAATAACAGGTTAGTCTATAATTTAACTAATTAAGTTTGGCGAGAAATGCTACTGCGGCTCGTGAGAGCCAATCTGGCACAGATGGAAATAAAAAGAAATTCAAGGATAGAAAAATAGAGAGGTTGGGACTCGTTACACAGGTATGGACAGGTGCTCCTCTATTTTTGTGTAAGTCAGCCTTTTTATTTTAACCTGCGAAAGCTTAATTCTCTGGCTCAGACACGCCTAGACGAGGATTCATTAGGTGAGACTATTTGGAGGCTGCTTTGTATTAATTTTTTTAAATCGTAGCTGGCAAGGAATGGCCGTAGGCTGCTTTGATTAACAGCTTTGCTGTACGTTATAAGCGTCGGCCCAATACGAAAAACCGCTAAAACTTACGAGGAAAAGAGTTATTAACCCCCAGAGGGTCATAATCCATTAGTATGTATCACAACTCGGTACACAATCCCACGTACATATTAAATCAGGGACTAGTAGCAATGGTAAAAATGCAATTCGTGAAAAAATCGTAATTACCTGTCCGAGACATAGCAATTAAGATTGTCTCACAAAAATTCTCTGAACTTTATTAATTTACTATGCAAACTTTTGACGTTCCAGAGTTCATCAAACATCCTGCATCGTGGTCAACAAAGCAGAATTTTGTTATCCAAAAAGATTGCTCTTATGATCAACTACAAAAGGATACCACAAACAAAGAAAAATTTATAAGATAATAAATTTCATCAATAATCTTCTGTAATATTTCAAATAATACCGCCGGTCCACCGACTTCCAAGTCCCGGCACAGTGCGCATGCGCGTTGGAGCAGGAATGGCGATATCGGAGCAGCAAGAAAAGCTGGACCCGTACTATACGAGCTGGTAGTGTTGAGAAGAGCAGGATCAGCCGCGAAGCTAGGGAACGCTGGAAAAGGAATGCTCGAAGTACATGTTGTAATCGTAAGAGTGGGGATAGACAGTTCAGATTCCATCGTTCCGAGCGGCCGAGCATAGGAAACGTTGGACAGTCGCTGGCGGCGCGTCCCGGGCGCTAGTCGCTACGATGTTCTCTTGGTGCGTTCGTCTCAATGGCCTCCCAGGGCTCATCCTTGGCGCGCTCGCGTTCATCCTCATCTCGTACCCGTATAGGGTCCAGTGCAAGGATGACTTCGCCTCGCGGATGCTTGACATCACGGAAGATATGGATGAACAACTCAAGGAGATAATGACCTCCCAGGTCGTGACTTATTCGACGATCAACAAGACAGGACTACCCTACAACGCCACCACCAAATTCAACCCCAAGGGCATGGGACAGCTGTACAATGTGACGAATATGTTCATCGATTTCGTGCAGAGCAAGCAGGCCTACCCCGAGGGTAAGTCCAAGTGTTTACCTTAGTGGATTGGAGCGTTGTTTCCTGTTTAAAGGCCAGAATTCGCCGTCTAAGGATACGCCCTGCGAGGGTATCGCGCGAAATGAAAATGGCCGGCTCGTTGTTGGTAAACAGACCGCTGTCAAAACTACCCAACAAAATCGATCGCGTCTACCTACACTCCCCCTTCAGCAGCCCCATCAGATTTCGTTAAACATTTCGAATATTATGCGTTGCAAATCTTGAGGTTTATCATAGCGTAATGCTTCACTTTTCCTCTGTTGCATTTCGTGGGAATCACTCTTCCTCGTATTCCTCTTCGTGTCTGTTTCTTGCTTAACAGCGACTCGAGCAATCGTTGACAGATACACGGCCACTGAACAGTCTACTACTCCGATACCCTGACGGGACATGTTTTTCACAATTTATTTTTGGCTTCTCGGTTCTCTACGCTTACGGAATGCACTGTGATAAACATCTTTACTACAGGGGATGTGCAAGGAGTCCATTGGTTCCTTGTAAGTATGGTTTATCTCGAGCGGTGTCTAATCCTTAGTGATCTCACCGAGAAAAAGCCTTTCTGATTGCAATGGCTTATCTTTTATCTTGACTTTTCCTTTCGCTCGGTACGTTTAAAACGGGAGGCCGATCGATAACGGAGAACAACAGCATTATTGACGTCGAACAAAGGGATGCTCACGTTTCTTCTATCCTCCTTTTACGATTCTCATAGTGGATGCGCTGCTTGACTATGACTGAAGAATTTTCAAAATTTAATTTTTTTTATAACCAATGTCCTATCTTGTCCGTTGGCGCTAACCATTTCTCACCAACTTCTTTCTTCTTCTTTGATACGAGGGCTGGATAGTAACAGCTGTTTGCCACGGACATCAATTTTATTTTATTATTCCTGTATGACACGCAGAGAACGTTGACATTTAATCACCTCGTTCCAATGGTTGGCATTGATTTTTTTCACCTTTTTCCTTCTTTTTCATGCTTTATCCATTCACGTTCATCGGCTCGACCGAAGCTATCGCGGCTTCCGTCGTGACAGAGTCGCCAACGAATTTATAAAATAAAATGTCAAAATTGACAGGTTTGAAAATTTTTGTAAAATACCACGATTTTACATTAATTAGTAACGACCTCGCGATAACATTTATTTTTCTCGGTAGTCGTGACATTTTTTTTTATATACGGCTAGTAATTATTCATTTTCATACACAAGTCCTGCACTGTGATTGCAAGGTCTTATTTATTTCTGATAACGTTACAGTGCACTCTTTTACTCGGTAACAAAGTTTTCCTCGAATCTCTGGAAACTGATAATAAAACTACAACCAACCAGTCATCTTTTCCCTCGGAATCCTTTGGTTTACCCTGGAAGACGATTGCGGCTCCCGGTCTTCTTCGGTTAAATGAATTTTACGACGTCGTACCAGCCGGATCTTCCGGCATTTAAACGTAATGGCTCCGACACCCGCGCAAAAGAATTTTTCGCATTTCCACAGGACTTCCGGCAGTTTTTCCCCACGAACAAAATACCATTCCCATACGCTTGGTAAACCTTTTTTTTTTTTTACCGCTGAAGTAAAACTTTAATATTCATATAAAGTTTTCCGTTTACGCGGAAGATATAATTTTCTTTAGGCAAACACAGGATTCCTAATTTTTCCTTAAATCGACTAATTACTACTCGTGTCTCGCCTACTAC
>JARQSU010000510.1:330619-411959 GCA_030142265.1 Calameuta filiformis | reverse complement strand
TAATTTTCTTTAGGCAAACACAGGATTCCTAATTTTTCCTTAAATCGACTAATTACTACTCGTGTCTCGCCTACTACAATATCAAGTCAGATACTATTTGTACTGCAATGAATATTCTTTTTAAAGAATTTGTTTTTATATTGCGCTACAATATTTTCGTCTAACAAATATCCTCACAAAGGATATCCACACAAATATTTAAAGTCTGTAGTATAATTTTTTTTCAATCAATCAAAATACCTAAAGTGCCAATAAGTTTTGACCGCTACTGTACGTCGAAATTATACTCCAGTATTTATAGCTTTTTTATTTATACACATTGTGTATCTCCTAGTATTATACAGGTATATGTATACTGTCATATGTATCCTAGCATATAGAAACAATAGACAGTACCTTATATATATATACAAACTTGTGCCATATTTCGCATAAGTGCATAGCTGGCACCTGTAATCGATGCGATTCATCATTATTGCATCGATGGAATTCGATAGAGAAGTCAGTGCAAGAAAATTTTTTTCTCGCGATAAAACTCCTAACAGGATATATCTACGTTGTGCGAATACAAAATGCAAATAAAAAAACGTAATAAAAATTATATTAGATACGAGACATCGTGATAGAACGATAGATAAGTAATGACTAATCTTCAATCGTGATTAGTTCAATTGTTTCTACGTTTTTCACGTAATTTAGAGGAATTTAAAAAATCCTTATCGCTAACCAGCCGGCTGATTCGGTATCAAAAAATTCTATATATCCTTTGTTCACGTCTCAAAATCCACAATCTATATCGGTACACGTTAAAGTACCGTTGCACTGCAGTCTAACTTTATTTGCAGTCAATAACAGCTGGCAATATTGTTACACGTGTATGAGACTTACTGGTTTCCATTGTAGATATCGATTAATCGTATTTTAAGTGATACGATACGAAGTTGGTCGAACGTGCCAGGAATGTGACTGAAACGATTAATCGTTTCGCGAGAAGAATCGAAATGGCGCAACTTAAGAATTTTTAATTAGACTTTTTACTTTATCGAAATCGACATCGACGACGTTTTCCTGAATCGATTCACAATAGGATATCTCAGTATTGACGACGCTGCGATCAATACGCGTTTATTAAATCGTTGAGAACTTCATGGCCATTGACAATGAAACACAAAGCCTAATTCACTCGGGCGTGTCTAATCCTCTGTAGGAAATCAGTGAAGCGCAATTACGTCGTTGGAACGAAACGACTCATTACTCAGTCCGACGTTTCAATTTTCAACCAATCAGAAGATACCAGAGGACATTGACATTGCTGATTGACAATTATTGGTTCTTGGTCAAGATTAATTAAAAATTATAACGTTTCTGGGACAAAAAGTCATTTCGTTGTACTTACGTCAGGGGTATAGGTTAAGGTTAGGTTAGGTTCTGATTGACACTAAAGATCAGTGCATGATTACGGATAACCCTATAATATTTCTATTATCTCAAGAGGGTTCAGTTTCCATTGAATTACTGTTACGTAATTATGTAGGTCTACCCTCGCGCCACGCCAGTGTCGCCATCTACGCATTAGAAATGAACCTTGAGGATATCGAGGGTTTGCCTGTTGGACGTCGTACAAAAGTATACCCGATTAGACAGGGAAACTCGGCTGTGTCGATCATGCGAATCCTTTGTCATATCAGAATTAAATAATATATGTATGCGTGACTAATATATGTGTGAAGAAAAATGTTTTTTCATCCCCTTTTCCCCTCCACTCCTCTACTCGCGGTCCTTACGCTGTAACCTAACTCGACGCTTTCGACACTCACTCGCGTTATGCGCCAGTAAATTCTGCTTAATAAAAAACGTAAATAAAAAAAATTGCTAGCCACCAAGGATACCGTAAGAGGAAGGTTAAAGTCAGAAACAGAGTGGCACTTGTTGCGAATCCACTGACAAAATTCCTATGAATAATTCAATACCCAGTTTCGGCATAGTGATTTTGAAAAAAATTGCCAACTACCGTATACTCCGTGCAACGTAACTCTGCGGTATGCATCCGTAACCTGAATTCGAATCTCAACCGTCCTTTCGCAACTGAAAACACAGCACAAGTCATTGGTCGAGGGGATACAAAAAGTATAATGATGATTAGATCCAGGATGACTGTATCCAACCTTTAGCAACTGTCAATTCAACTATCACCGTCACTTATAGCCACTACGAAATTCCTCGACTTGGCGCTGGCAGCCAACATGGCGGCGAACGAAAAGCGGATACGCCGCATGCTGAGAGTTAATCATCGGTTAACAGCGCGCTGAACCCGACTTTATGCTGGTGATTGTGTTCTCTCTCTATATATATATATATGTATACACAAACATCACGGGCCACATGTGTGCATACGAATATCACATATGACCGAGTGTCCATTGCGCCTTTGCGATTCTCATTGGTACGCCCGCGCGAATGCACCGACGTTGTAAACACGTCGACGTCAAATTCTCGGTGCCCAACTTCACGGTGCTTCTGTACCCGGCTACGATAATAACGACCAACCAGCATTGCCACTGTGTGAACTTAGCTTTAGTACTGGCACGTAACTAAAGCTAAATTCATTCGACTGGAATAATACTCAGACCCTTTGCCTATGGAATATTTTGTCTTCGTACGTTGATACGCTGGGCTATAGTCTGTATCTGTATACCTGGTGTCTAGGTATAGTCTAATCTTGTTTCTTCGTAATACTTGTATCCGCGGATGGCTATTGTATTTGCATATAGCACGATTACTAGTAATTCCTGTACTGCTGTCTATCTCTCTTGTTTACGCTAACCGGAATAATCCTCGTCGCAGCCTTTCGTGTGCACCTGAAGATACAGATAGGGCAATATAGATATACTTATCGTCTAGACCGTGTAGTATGGCTTTGTGTGTTATACGTATGTAGAAGTTAGGCGCAGTGACAGTTGAATGACTCAAGTTTTGTCAGATAAAATCGATGAATGACCGAATGAAGCTTATAGGCACTTTATCACGGGAAAACGGGAATCTGTTATCATTGGCATTGATTGGGTATGGATTGAGTGGATTTTTGTTGAGTCATGGGCGAAGACGTATACAGGTGTATGTATATATATATATAGACATATATATTTGAATGAATTACGTTGTGGTATATGTATTCCCAAATGGTTCCTCTTGAATGCTCGGCAGCTGTATGACGTTAAGGAGAACAGTTAGGCTAATATACGTAATAAAGGCAATATGTTAGATGAGGTTGCGTCAGGTTAGGTTTGACTTTATTGGCGATATACATAGGTATAGTCTAGTAACAGTTTATTCGTAGTAATTTACGCGGGGCTTCTTCGCTCGTTTGTTGGCGACGTAAATTTATTGTCAGGCTGGACGATTCTTTGTTTTTCAATAGCGGATAAGGATTAAGGCTGATTTCCAGTGCAAAGTCGGATCGTAGAGAGAGGTGTCGCTATTGCTGCAGGATTCGATTGGCTGGGTGCATTGTGTGGCAGGCTGGACACGTATCTGACCGCGGCGCGAGTAGTAACGGCTTTTGCGGTCCGTAGCTAACTTCAGGATTAACTACGACACAATGTGGCGCTTTATTGTTCCTTAAGCGTGGGGACGCTTGGGTAGTGGGACTTGCGGGAACTTTACGCAACTGATCGACCTTGCATACGTCTTTTTTTGTCGATTATGCACAGTCTGTTAAAGAAAATATTGGCGTGTGGTCTTATCGCAGAGATTTGTGTTGGCAAATCATATTTGCTGGTGTACATACAAGGCACTTCCGCCATGTTTGTGGTTATGTTTATGTCCTTTGCAAGGATGATGGATTTTTTTTTCTTTTGATTCTAGATATAATATCCAGCTTTCCTCGACAGCTCTTACTGCACGTCTGTTCTGCTGTTGCGCGTCTTCTGCAGGATTTAGTTTTTCGGTTCCATGCTGAATCGGGAACGGGTTTTTGCAAGATGGGAACAGGGTAGGTTTTTCACGAGCAGGATCGGGTTCTGTAAAAGGAGGAGACGCCGCTGTCCCCTGCTGTCTTTCTTGGGTACAGCCACAAACCTCCTGGAATCCTTTCTCAGGTCGCGATACAGTGTCGCGCGGTGTATTATGGGTTTCGAAAAATTCGTTCCCGCCCCCCTGGGCGTCTACCATCTGCACGGGCAATTTTCGGAAAAATTTGTAATATATTTTTGACACAAGCATCCATCCTCGTGTGTTCTGTATGTATCTCTTAGTAAGTGCATTTTAACTTCTAACGGATGTGCTGACTAAATATAATCTTTTTAATTTGGAAAGAAATTCAGTTTTCATATACCTGTGGTCCAAGTACGACGACATCGTGACGTATATAATATTTTTAAGGGTCAAGGGTCAGTTCCTCTACTGCAATTTGGTATCAGTATACAGTACCAGTAAAATCCTCAGTAACCGAACTTTCTTCATCCGTAGACAGACGCTTCGCGCGGCGCTCGAATGGGAAATTTCGTCGGGACGCTTAAATATGCACAGGGCGATGTATCCGGTGCGACGCTCCTGAACTCCTGTCACTTATATACTGTCTCTTGATCCTAAGTCTCTTAGATCCCGTCGCACAGGCACTAGTGCACTATGGGTAGGCACGTATGTACACAGCTGCAATCTAATACGGATGCACGTAGGTATGAGACGCCACGTGCACACCGAACACGTGTGTCATGTGTGTACGGGAGAGTATATGATCTTATTTATGTGCAACACTGTATATGCACTTTACATATGTACACTGCGGCATCGTCGACGTCGCTCGTCAATTTCGATAAGATGTCCCGGCGTCTAGTTTATCCGACGCTGCCGGTCGGTGACCTCGTTAGTAATTAATCCAGGTTTATTAACGATCGAAGCCACTGCGATCAGCTATAATCGATTCGAGGACACTCCTCGTTGAACCACTTAGAATTCATTGGTGGCTACTGTGGGACTCCTCTGAAATAGAGAGAAAGAGGTTAGGTTAGGTGTGCAAGATTACGCCTTGAAAGAGTGAAGCGTTAATGAGGCTATAACGGGTGACTCGACGGTACCCGGAGGGCTGGTTGTATTTCTAGTAATATTAGTGGAATCTCTCCTATTGAATATTTTTACTTGCTGATCGATATGGCGACGTAAACTAGAATAGCTTTGGTTTACGTTTCACCATATTGCTAAGCGGTTGGCATATTTACATGGTGACCGCCACTATTTTGACTTTGCTCGTTTTACGTCTTTTGACGATAAGTTCGTGGCGATTCTGCTTTTTCAAAATTTATGGTAGGGACGATTGATATGCAAATAATCGGGGTTAATTTGAGATGGTAGTATTTTTTGAGGGATGCTTACAGCTACGAAGATCTACGTCACTTCTTTCTTGTTATTCGTATGGAAATGTACTAGTCACATCGGCACCGTTGACTCACGTAGTCCTGGGCCGTTATCCTCTTACGTTTCGTATTTCTTTCCGAGAAGTTCCTGTTGATGGAACGGATGAGCTAAGATATTTTTTGCTCTTTTTCTAACCTTTTTTTTTAATACTTATTCATGAACCCAACTGTGCTCGATGGAGCCTGTCGTGACACAGAGCCTCATACTTTTCTCCATTTTGTACGGTATCGTCTTCAATCTGTATTTGGATTATAATAGGATGGGATCGCTATCAGTCTTTTGTTTATTGTCCTATTCGAAAATTATATTTGAATACAATTTTCAATATGACTCGCGTAGTCCCTTGTGATCAACACCTGGTCTTTATTGTTAAGGGAATTTTCATCTGATTAATAAAGAATTTAAGTGAGGAGCATATTGTATATAAATTTATATTGTAAGGCTTGTACGTAATTTACAAGTATGTACTCATACAGTACAATATCTATATACCTTGTCTGTCAGGAATTTCGAGATTGCTCTCGTTCAACGCGACAGCTCTGCGCCGTAATTTCTGTGGGAAATCAACCGTCGTTCTCTCATTGGCAGTGATCACCAGTCACGTAGACCCTTCGATTTTTGTGTTTTCACTAATTTCCTTTATCGAAATCACGTACGCGTGCGTAAAGCCAGTCGAGAGTCAATAGGCCTTTCGTCTTTTTCTCCCTCGAAATTCAAAAGTCCGACAGCCCCACGCAGAGCCAACGGTTGTCAAGTCTGTCACGCGACCTTACAGAGCGGACGCCACCATAACCTCAAAATCCACGAGTCTCCCTGATGCGATTCAAGTTTCGCTCGTATCCACATGCGCACGAGACTTTTCTCGACTAGCGTCACTGTTGCCGTAAACGCGGAATAACTTTGTGCAAAACTTTCGAATTCTCACAAAAACCGAATCCGCTCACCGAACCACGGCCTTCATTCAACAATGTCAACGGCCGCTGCGAATTCGTCACATTCCAACAGAAAAGCGTTCAACTACCGCGTTCCCATTTTCCGTAATTTCACTCGTTAATTAGGTAGACTCATTAGGTGACATAGTATATATCATTCCGTGTCAGTGGATCGTCCATTCGTAGACAATCTTCACGACGAAAGCACTAAGCAAATAAAAGGACTAGATTCTCAAAAGGACTTCGTGTCATTTTCACTGCCAACTGTATTTCTCTTCTTTGGGCCTGCACGTGCACGTACGACGCTAGTCCAAACAATGACTAGCGCAGTAGCAAGCGGGACGCTATACCACGAATCCAAGTCAAAACCATAGTTACACGCTGCTACGGCTCATACCGCAAACTCGGTAATTATCCAGAAAATTAACTTTTCCACACTGGTATTAATTACACTGGCAATTAAGAGCACCATGAAGACTCGAAACTTTCAGTGTTTTTTTTGGATATACAATTTACGAATCTAGTTGTCTCGTCTCCCTGTTCCTGTCTCCCGCGACTCTTTGTCGTCGAACGAAGAGCCCAGACGGAAGTAGCAGGAACCACATGTGAGTTTTTTTAAAAGGGCGTTACCATGAATTTAAATTAATCGTAGCAGACGGACCCTCGCGACCACTCGTCTAATGACTGTTTAACGGATTGGACTAATTGACGTCGAGGAACGCGCTCAGCGGAGTCACGGCAGGTCGTCGGAATACGTGAGTCATGGCTAATGAGAAGAACCAGTGTAGCCAAGCTAGAAGGCGTCAAGTATTATTATGTACAAGGGACGTAGGGCAAAGGCTGTGTAACAGAATTTCTCTAGTTTACCTAGCTAATACAGTTTGAATATGTTCGTTAGGATGTACTGAATGATTTAATTGCAGCTACGCCTACTTTACTGTTGCACCAGCGTAGTTTTTGACTGCTGGTAAAATAACCAGCGTGCGAACGTCCGGGATATGATTTCGTACGTCGTTGCGGATTTATTTCTTGGTGGCTTCTCTTGGCTATTGAGGCTTTATTTGAAAAAAAAAAAAGGATTTTGTCTGGAAATTTTATCCTCGTCTTTGGCTGTGCAACCTTGTAGGTCCTCACCACGTGCAACGACACATGGGACTTTTTTCTACTGTCCTCTGCTGTGTGTATCTGCACGATAACACGTGTAGGATCGAGGATCGTCCACGTGGTTTTTTATATATTTTTTTTATTATTTTTTTTATATTCTCTCATCCTCTGTAGATTCACTGTGTCTTTTTTTTATCTTGGTTCTTAAAAATTAATATTCGTAGGTTCTACGCTTCCTTCCGGTGGGACCAGGCAGTCCTTGACTGTCGTAAGGATATACCGGGTGATTGAACTGGATCGATGAAAAAGCGAGATCGATTGGTGAACTGTTTTTTACAAACAGATCGATACTTTATATCGATAGGATCGAATAGTTTTTCCTCGACTTTTCGAGGTTGCCATTCACTCCACGGTGTAGACTTTGGTTTTATGTGAATGATCTCATCTTTTTTTTGAGGGCGGGGGGAACTTTTTTGTTCTTTGTCTTATTTCCACGGAATGACAAATTGTTACCGAAGGAATCGACAGAACGATTTTACTTGTTTTTGGCGCAACCTTTTTTTTTCTGTTCGCGCGACACGGAAAACACTCGTTTCTTCCCTTCTTCTTGCACAGAGCCAGGATCGTTAATTTCTCGAGAGTGCCGTTAGACCGTGTAAAACGTTCCTAGTCCGAGATACTTACACCAGATTATCTAGATATATCTAGTAGCGGCACAGGTTGCCTATGTAACGGGTGTCCAAAAGAATCCCACAAGCAGTCCCCGCTTAGCCTCTTGGAAATCTGACAAATTCTTTCTTACCATTACGATCGTCACTTGGACAAAAAATTGCATATGGTGGAATCGCGCGGATCACATTACTCGCGGATCATATCACGGATATACATAGCTGATAAGCATTGACATATAATGACATAATCCAGTATCGATGAAAAGAGTAAAGATAATATTTGCTATATCGTGACGTATGGATACCGTCACTACGCCTTATACCCGGTGACCGTTTTACAAGCAAACAATTTTTTTTGTTTTTAAACAATATAAATCGTATACCCTCCTGCCAATGTGTATTTATGAAATTGTGTAAAATATAAAAAAAAAAAACAATGATTAATTCTCAAAAATAGACACTACGATAACTTCAGTGTTAACGAACTCCGAGTTAATTAAACGAGGACCAGACTTAGGTCATCCGGAATCGATAAAACGTTTCTCCCTATCACTCTTTCTCGTAACTCGTAGCTCGCGATGAAAGTGCAACGAACGGCGAAGAAAAGAGACCGAGCACTGGTTGAACACGCAATCCGTGCATCATACATATATACATATATGTACACCCTCGGCAATACTGTATGACGTCAGCGTAACAGCAGCGTCAAACGTAACAGCGAACGAACGAACGAACGAACGAACGAACGATCGAACGATCGTGCTCCGGGAGTAAGTAAAAGAGCTGCCGCTGCGGTATCTTGAATTCGTGCCGGAACAAACGACCTACGCGATTCCGTCATGACTTGGTGCAACTACGTGGGAAGCGGTAATGACTTTCTACAGTGCAGGTCCGTGACACGAAATTGGCCTTGCCGCTTAGGCGTTGACCGTTACGACCATGGAGTACACTTTCAATGATTCCTATGCTCATATATATATATATATATATTAAATATTTACACGACGATTTTTGTCAACCCTTGACGGTTCAGACAATGATCTTAGTACAGACGCGTTACGCGAGTCTCAGTATACTTAAAGTTTCCACAAACGTACTGTGGATGTAAGTAGTTAAGAATGAGTTGCGAGTTCCGTCATTAAAAAATCACCAGGCAATCGTTTTAATGCAGACACGAGTCTCAGTACAGTTGGGAGTTTACACGAACAAACTGTAGGTGTGATTGACTTGAGAATTGTTTTCATAAAAATAATATGGTCAAATTATTGGAGTTTTTTGATAATGACATGAATTTTTTTTTTCGATTAAAAAAATCGATACGTGTACATGGACCCTTGTGTTATGGTCTGCTACCGTATCGACCATGACGAAATTGTTCTTGTCGCTTCCTGTCGTTCGTTTCCATTACGCGACATCAATTTCATTTCGTGTGCTCGACGTTTCAATGGGCCTCAGCGCGACGGAAGGCAGCCTTGACTTTTAAATGCGATCTTTGGTGTTTTCTTTGTCGTTCATTGGGTACGGTTTTAGGTTATTTTTTTTTTTTTTTGAAAAATATTTCGTGATCGGTCGTTCACATCGAAATTGATGATACTGGCATGCCTATTGTTTACTATCCGTATGTAGGAAGTTATACTACGTACGTATCGCGTTTCTGTCGAGGATAAAGAACAGGAAGTTACGGATACGATGTATTTCTTCGTTGCCGGATGGTACGACGGGGAGCAGTTGTTTTTCGAATGAACGTAAAGCGATACTCATCCTGGCAATTCTGAAAGGAAGAAGCTTTAGAATTTTTTTAAGATACATATATGTTACGTAAGTATATCTTTTCCCTGCGTTACCTTTTTTTTTTAGCTTCGATTGTTTCTCTTCGGACAGACTGCGCGGCGGCCAGTATGTCAAGCTGCTGCCACGGCTGTCACTACTGCCGACGATCGGAGCTCAGCCGGCAAAGCCTCGACGTCTGCCGGTACTGTAGCCAGCAGACGTGGCAAAAGACGCAAAGAGTCTCTCATGGGTTTTAACCTGAAAAAGCATGGAGGACTTTGTTCTTGAAAAATAATGAGACGTGTGTCTCGCGCTGTGCGCATGCGCACACGTTGTACGGCGTTACTAGGCAGACGGACAACGGCGGTTACAAAAAAAAAAAAAAAAAAAAAAAAAAAAAAAACATTCCGACAATCGAATATTTCTTTAACAAGATGGCCGACGCGACCCATTTTTTTTTTGTTCTGCTGCTGGAACTGGAGAGAAGAGATTTTTTTTTTAGGGAATGACAATTCATACTTTTTGCTCTTTATTGTTACCTTGTTTGGTGAGTCTCTGGAGACTTTTTGTTTGTTTTCTTTCTCCACGTCTTTGGCGGTATCGGTACTGCACTGCTGCTGATCTTTCAGGATATGGTCGAACGCCGTCGCCGATTTTTCATCGCTTGTAAACGCTCCTTGTCACGCGATCTTGTACGGCCCTCTGAGCTACCCATTGAAATTATTCTTCCATTTCTCTTATCGCTCCTCGTAAATTTTCTAGCACACCCGATATTTAAAGTGCGGCAGTCACTTGCGCATTGAACCTTGCGCGCTGGGATCTATGCTTACAAAGATTTTTTATGCTTCATTGGCACTTTATGCTTCATGCACATGTACTCGTATTTTATTGCCTTATATTCTGCTATCTCGTTTTTGACTGTGTATATGTATATGTATATCGTTAAAAGCTGGATCCGAAAAATCAAGCGACGTAAATCGAATTTGTAACAAAAGGGATGATTCGTTGATTCGGTCTACTTAATCAGCACGTCCACGTGTTCATACAAGGCTTATAGATTCTTATGGTTTAAAATCGTGATAATCTCTCAAAATATATCTTCGAGGATCAAGAAATATTATATTTTTAAGTCATTCCTCGGTAGGTTAATATTTTAGTAATTTCGGAAACTCTACACGAATCAAATTCCATTTTAAGTATTGAATAGAAATTATCTAGTTTTTTTAATCTGATATTTCGTCGCGTGCAGATCCTTCTGACTCGCTGGTTGTGTTGGTTTTTGAGTGTACGGTTTATTTAATTTTTTTAATAATCTGCCTAATTCAACTTTCCCACCACTAAGTTTAGGCATAAGTCTGTACTCACTCAGATTCCGTGTTCCTAGTATACTTGAATTTCCTTTGGTATACGACTGAATCTCAATTTGATCATTTGGGATGAATGACCAGCCTATCCAAGTTCTGATAATGTGTGATATGGTAATCGAAGTTTCGATTTTATATTAATGATTTGGTAGGATAAGGTAGAAGAAGGCTTCATTTCTGCATTTTTGGAAATAGTAAAGATGGTTAGAGGCCCTGTATAATGGCTTCAGTTTTATAAGGTAGAAGCCTTATATTTGGCTTCGTTTCTGCATTTTTGGAAATAGTAAGGACGGTTGGAGGCCCTGTAAAACGGCTTCAGTTTTATCCAGGAAGGTTTCGAGTAAATTGTGAATATTCTGATTTTGGTATCTTGGATAAGTTTTTCGAGGTTCTAGGTATATTTAATATGTCAGTTTACTCACGGCTCTAAATTGCTATTTTTAATTTTATCTTGAATCGTAAGAGTCAACGCACTTCAGAACTCTGATATCGTTTTTCTAATCTCTAAATCCACATCGTCCCGAATGTGTCTTCTGACTCCTTTTTTATAGTAGCGAAATTATTTTTGATTTATCGATATGAATCCCCTTCCTCAAAATTATTAACATATCGATTGACGACTAAACTTTTTCCAATAATCAATATACCAAGTCGTACTCTGTTATTTGAATCTCCTTGAATGTTATCCGAGAAGATTCGAACTTATCCTTTTATTTGTATCTTCGTTGTTCGATATTAATAAAATATGATAAAGTATTTAATGTCATTAATGTGTCACATAATGATGTATTACTTATGTATTATATATTAAATGATTATAAAAATAATATTTGATTATTAGACTTTAAATAATTGTAAGGCGTCGGACGTAACTAATTATATACGTATTAGGGAATTGTTATATTAAGAAAAATCGCAATATATTCATATTTTTTGGTATAGTTAATGGATTGGACCATTAAGCTAATGAAAGTATCGATTGACCCAACGGGTTTCTGGGAGCGATTAAAAAAAAAAATATTTCAACTTCCCTACGGGAAAGCGACTCAATGCGAATTGTAAATTTACCGTCGAATACCGATAAGCTACAGTACCGGGAAAAAGGTGAATATTCAGAAAGACCGTGAAGCTAGAAGCATCACGAGGCGCGACTGCAGAGGCCGAATTTTCAATTAAAGATTGGAGATTCGGGAGAAAAATCGGTACCGGCTCGGCGCAACCAGCCGCGATTTAAATCTGCGCTTTGGATGACTTTTGCTCGCTCGGTACACCCAAACCGGAAAAAGGGAAACAAATAGAGAAAAAAGCGGACCGGGTTGCGATATTGAAAAAGCTTGGAAAATAACGACTGTGCGAATATCGATGGCAGCTCGGCTAATATTTGATCAATTGATGAATATCTTCTTTATTAGGATAATCTAGAGGGAAAAAAAAGCTTTTGCATAATCCGCTTATACCAATTTTTCCGGTTACTCCAAGCTTTATTGGCGGTTTGTTTGAAGATTTTTTTTTACGTCTGACTGGATCTTCTTGTACATTTTTTTTATTCTATGCCGCCCAGATATTCCAGTAATGGTTTTCTTGTTGGTTCTAACACCGTCTTTGGTTTAGTCTCTGTACTTAATTATGTGGTAGTATATATTTTTTTTATATACCGTCTATACTTATCAAACGTGTTTTCTATCTTGGTGTAATAAAAATGGCTGGGGTAATTAAAAATAGGTGGATGGAGATTATCTAGACACGGAAAGGGTTAACTAAAGAGTATTACCATAACCACTATCGAGTATGACTGTCGAGGTCAATGACATTTGAAAATCGATCCCAGCGCGCGTCACCTTGTCGACTGTCTGTCGCTTAGGGATTTAAATACTGATCGTTAGGGTGACTCTTAGGGTTAACAGTAAAATGAAAATTTTTAGGTTTTTATTATCGAACGATTTGATAAAATTTTTGGGGGATTTTTAAATTTGGACAGCTCCGTTTTCATGAACTTCTTTTTTAATTCATCCTTGATCAACTGGGTCGGGATTCGGTGAACATTTTTTTTTTCGTCCGGCTTAAATTCACAGTCATTCGTGACTAACTAACCGGCGGGAAAATTCAAACGTCACGCTTAACGAGCTGCCGGATCTTTGTTTGCCTGACGTTTCGCTTACTCGTTTATCTTCCATGTTTGCGAGAACTCGTTTTGAATTAGGTAAGAGAATTGGCGGATATTCAATCAATGGATTTTTATTTGTTATTCATGAATTTTAAAGTGGATATTGAAATTTCTAATAGCGTATTATAAGTTGTGTCTATTTTGGATATTTGGATTATTGACTTTTTTGGGGAGGTAATTGGGTCAAGTGTGCTTAGTGCTTAGTCGAGGAAATTTTGTTAGCAATTTCATTGCGGTCGGTAGAAATGTGCAACTGCAGCTGCTACGTTTGCACGAAACGACAATTCGTATAGTTGGAAAAGTTGATTATAGTAAACGTTGCTTTAATTACAAAATCCACGTGGACATCGTACTCCTCGTATTTTACTAACGGTAAACTCCGATACAGCAAGCTTCATTTTTGTAATAACGCCACAGTCATCTGGAAAATTTCGTAGCAGATGATTACTTCGGAAATTAATTACTAAAAAGAGTAGCGCGCATAATTTTTTGCCCCGCACGGAGACGCGCAACTGGCGACAACCTCCGCATTGACGAAACTTGCAAAGGAGAAACCGAATGAGCAGCTACGACGTTGTGAGACGTAATTTTTTTTATCAAAACTTTGCTCTGCTTCCTGAAAAATATATTATCGACATCCGGTTGCGCGAATACGCGTTTGTGCTGTACGGGGAAAAATATTACTGGCCGCGACCGGAACTTCCGGTGCAATTTATCCAAATTTATACCCTGGTACGACGTTTCAGCTGGTTGAAAATCAGAAGCGAGAAAAGTAAAATTAATTGACGCTTTTTCCGTTTCGGCAGTACCTTGTTTCACCGAAAATAAATATAACGTAGCGCAAGAAATTGTATTCACATCGTGACAGAGGCTGAGAACGAAAATAGGAAAAATAAAAAAAAAATGTTAAACTAACCTCAAATAAACACGTAGGCGAAGTAATGTATCTCCTGTAGCAGACGAAGCAGACAGAAAATAATAAAACAAGTGATGGAAGTCAGAGTAATATCTTTGTCTTGAATTCTCAGCGTTTTTAATTTCCTTCCTTTTTAATTCTCCAGCCGAGAAATGTTTCCCGCAGGGACACGGGAAGCTTCACAATTAATACCTTCCTGCGACGAGGCCCCTATTTCTGTTGGTACATACGTATTCCACGCATATTCACGAATAGATACGCGTCCATGCACACAGAACGTATACAGTACGATATTACAACTTACTTAGTCGCATATTATTTTTCAGTTTCATCCGATATTCGTCTTGACGATTCGACGAAGTCGTTTGTAAACAAAGGCGACAGTAGCTGTACGCGCTACGCCATTTTGTCTAGCAAACAGGATTTATCGTTCCGTTAAATTTGCCGCAGCGTCTGCGGCAACTTCACGTTGTACTTTTATGGCGTCTATTCAACCACCTTAATATTCCCGTCTGTGACGTACATATAGACTCTTCTGCTTCGCCATGCAGCGCGTTAACCTTATTTTCGTACGATCTTTTTACCAGGATATACCTGTAACTACATATCGTCTTGTATATCTATCGGCTCGTACGTTCATGTAAGTAAAAGATGTATGAAAATACAAAATTATTGCGCGTCATAGTAAAATTGCGTAACAGTGAAGTACCTGAACTTGTAGAGGCAAGTTCACATGCGTCAGACACCTATGTATGTTATTTCGAGAAAGTATGACTTCTTTTAAGTGTAGGGAATTAGGTTGCACCTGTGAAGATTAGTTTACAGAAAAATTTTTTCGTCCTTTATCAGACAGTTTTGATATTGCACGATATCATAAGTCTTAGGTGACGAAGTTTAAATATTTATTGTTGGTATGAATCATTGTTGCACCTTATTAATGAACAGTATAATTTCTCTCTCTAATTTAATCTCTCTTATCGTTTGCCATTCTGACGATAAGACGACATCTTGACGTTGCACAACGAGACCATTTTTCGGGGTGTAAAACTTGTGACGTTGGGTATTTATTTATTTGCCGAAAGAGCAGTTCACACGACGCTCCTATTTCATGGAACTAATTCGGGGCTTCACACTGTCGTCTGTATGGTCGACTAAGCCGTAAAGCTTACGTAGACCAAATAGACAAGATTTATAGCAGTGGTTTCGGGTGGAACTACGTGGAATCAAGCTTTGCTTGTGATTGTTTAAGAAGGATTGTTCCTAAAAGGAATTAAAGAAAAAAAAGTAAAGGACAATTTGTAGATTTCAAATAAACCAATTTCGTACAATTAATTGACTTTATTTTATGACCTTACAAATCAATTGTCTGGGTAGATAATATTAAGCAGCGAAATTCTTTATTGCTGAACCTTATTTGCTTTATTAATTTCTTCTCCACCTACTTTTCTATCTTTAATATATCGACGGGGCTCTGAGTCAATTCCTGGCATTTTAATCCGATGCCAGCATAGTTTCCAGCCGACCCATTTTCGAGGTTAGTTTTACCGGGGAATGAATTTCCTCGGCGTTCGCGCAGAACGTTGTTTCCCGAGAGGGAGTCGAAGCCCCGGGCAGATCTATTCGTCGTGTCCTCGTTTTATTCCGTTTGTAAAAAAAAAAAGCATTAAAAAGGAGAAAACAATAAAAAAATGCCATCTGATATCGGATGGTAAAATTTGTGCTAATGCCTCGCCGACTTTTGGCGTATTCTTCTCGAAGTTCTTATAGTATTTTTCACATTTTTCAATCCCTCCTACAATCCTTAGGAGGAGACATAATTTCACATCTAATAAAGGAGATCTGTCGATCTTTGCCTAATAATTTTAAAAATACTCAAATGTATTACCGTTCCGTAACATCATTATATTGCAAGCTGCTTAACGATTTATGTAAAATCTTGTACTGTCCTTGAAAAAAAAAATTGTTCAAATTCATAATAGCAAAGTATGTCATAAAATTCTTATCCTGTATCAATCTTTCAGAATGCGCTCTACCCAAATAAGTTTTTTAATAATTGATAAAAAAAAATTCTTTTTACATTTAATCGATAATCAGTCGAAAATCATTGTCTTGCTTCCAGGTATGATAACGCTCGAGAACGGACAACCAAAGTTTGCAGATCCGTTGAAGGAATGGAAAATCATCATAACCCATTATGGAGGACTGGCAGGACTTGCATTGGCAGGATTACTCCTGGCGGCTATATTACCCTGCGTGGGATTGTTCTTCTGCTGCTGCAGATGCGCAGGACACTGCGGCGCCAGGAGTCAGCCCTTCGACAAGAAGCACGATCACTGTAGAAAAATAATGCTCAGCGTAGTGCTGATAGGCGTTGCAACAATCATACTGTAAATATTTCCACAATTCTCATGTCATTCTCAAATGAAATTTTATCATTCGCTGAAATGATTTATACGCAGTTACGTTACCCCGTTGTCTCATCGTCGTTCTCTTCTTTCTCCTTGCAGCTTCGGGGTTGTCTGCGCCTTCGTCACGAACGAGTACATGCAGGACGGCACCGAAAATCTATCAGAAAATGTTGAGATCAGCTTGAAGGACGTGAATCTGTATCTAACCACTACCAAGAGAGAATTGGACTCGCTGTTAATCAACAATTTCAACGAGCTCGAGATTACCCTGAACAATATTCTACAATCTAGTGGGAAGATCGTAGCCGAGCAGTTAGCCAAGTACTCGCATGCTGTCTCACTCACGCATCTCAATGACCTGGTGGAGCATCTTCAAGACATTTGTCTCGACCTCAAGACAATGAATAACATCACCCAGGAACTGAGGACCAACGCTACTCAATTGGATATTGGTACTTGGTTATGATTTTTCAGATAAAACTGTCACGTGGGAAAACAATTGTTTAATGAATTGTGTATGTATATTTTATTTTAGACGTTCGAAGTGTCAAGAAGGATTTGCTTTACACGTTGTCTGCCTGCTCGACCCATTATTGTAAGCAGGTCTTGCAGGAGTACAAGGTCAATCATATGTCAGTTGAGGTGGACTTTGATAAGGTGGGTCTTGATTTTTGATTAATATCATGGCTTATCGGTAGTTCGTACAAAATGAAATTCTAGCCAGATCAATAATCATCTTGTCATTTTATATGCAGTACATGGATCGTTACTTCCCAAAGGTATGAGAATCATTAATGATCTATGCAACGTCTTTTGATAGTGTCTATTGCTAGTAATTAATTTTATAATGACGGTCTTACATGGGTCGTGTATATTAAAATGGTTCTCTTAGGTACTTGTACATGTAATCAATCTGTAGATTATTGACAGAACTGTTCTTGATACAATTTGATCTGTTTTTTGAGCGGTTTTTTCTTTCTTTTTCTCTTGGAGCTTTCTTCGAGTCTAGATCAGTCCAGATCGTTTTCCTCGCAGACGCACGAGTTTTCAGTAAGAATCTAGTAGTGCGCTTGAGTTCCGTTCACTCTGTATATACTTTTTTTTCACTCGCGAATTCTGGATCAATTACTTACATCGTGATCTAGACCTAAGATTCGTATATTATGATAATAATGTATTCAAGGTGAGAATTATCCGAGGTGCATGAATTTATTCTTTTTTTTTGTTTTGGTAATTTAGAAAATCGCGTCACTGAAAAAACGACGTTTCATGAATTACTGTATGAAATTGTTTGATTCCATGCTTTGCCAAATAAAGCTTCAGGCCGTAAGTCGTAATCAAGAGCATGCGATATCTCTATTGTGATTCATATTTCTTCTCGATTCTTATTTTTCTTATTTTCATGTGTATGAAATCCTGTAGACGGCATCGTAGACATTTTAAAGATCCTTTTCGTTCTTCATTCATTCGACTTCCTTTTTTTGTTTTTCTTTATCGTTTATTTGTGTTTTCCTTTTATTCCACGTCAATTAGTACAGTTAGCTTGGCCATACGTACGTAATACGTATACAGCCAACATACGCCAACAGTATGTATTTAAATTATTTTTATAGTAATTAGCAAGTGACACTTTGAAACAGTGATATTCCATTCTTAATAGATAGTTATGGTCAAGCTATGTCATATGATAGAATTTTTCAGAATCATTCACAATTTATTGTTGTCTGGCATCGCTCCTGATTGTAAAGGGACGTCCTCTTGTTCCTGAAGGATTTCTAGATTTGTTCTGGATCGCCCTGATGCCAGGAACAGGAGACTTCGTTCATATCATTCTAAGGAAGATCACGTAGAGTCCTATTTCTCTCTTTTTTCCCCTTATAATTATTAAAATTATCATTTCAGCTACCGGATGTGACGGTCGCACTGCGCAAGATTACTTCCCTCATGGACAGCAATATTGTCTCTGAGGTCAGTCAGGGTAGAGACTCCTTCCTGAAGATCCAGGAAGACATCCAGCACGCTGTGAATCAAACGATTCCTGTTGTCAGTGCCAGCATCAGAAGAACCGGTGACTCCTTGGCAAAAACTGCCAATAATCTGACCGCAATTCTTGATGGCATTAGTGATAATATTAATAAGATTTACATTCCTCATCTTCGTATGGCTGGGGATCAGATAAAGCAGTACTCACCTTACAGGTTCGTTTGATAAACTTTTTCAATTTTGATATAATTTTGTAAAAGGATGTTCTAAGTCACCGGAAGTCTCAACCACCATGTATCATATTCTTTTCCAGATATTACTTGGGTCTTGGAATTTCTAGCATCCTGCTTACAGTCCTAATGTGCTTAACGTTCGGTCTGCTTTGTGGTATTTGTGGTAAGCGGCCGGATGGCTACGGGGATGACTGTTGCAACAAAGGATCTGGTGCTCGATTTCTTATGATGTGAGTCAATCTCAGAAATATAGGACTGCAGTAGTGAATTTAAATAGATCCATATAAATAATATTCTTTCAATCGAAGGGCCGTCTGGATCATCTTTCTCTTGACAAGTATTTTAATGATCGTGACTGTGGCCCACATGATGACAGGCGTCGTCGTTCAGCGAGGCATATGTGAGCCACTGAAGAATCCCAATGATAACAGAATGTTCCAGCTGGTCGATGATTTCGTAGAGATCAAGAATAAGCTGTACCCAAAGATCCCTGAAGCGGAGATCAATATGAGCCACATCGTGACGTAAGTAATCCCATCAGACCTAACTGGACTGTAAATAGAAATTAAAAAATTAATCCTTATCACATGGTGTAATTCATTTTCAGGACGTGTCATGCAAACGAGACACTGTACAAGGTTCTCAGACTAGACTATCTCATTAACCTGGACAATCTGCACGTCGGACGTTACGACATGATGGAAACGATTCAGCACTTGCAACACAAGATCAATCTTTCACCAGGAGTCGTAATCCTGAGCAGCAGCGCAATATCGAAACTTAAGGACTTGGCTGAGAGCGGTCTAAGCGATATTAAGTTTTACCAATACGCGGAACACCTTCAGAACAACATCACCAACATCAATCTGAGACTATTGGCTAATAAGCTGATGGAAGTATCCGCCAAGGTTCCTGCAAGCCAGGCAAATATTCGCGACAGTCTGATCAAGAATGCCGAAGACCTAGAGCGCATCCACAGGGAATTGGTCGTGCCCATGACAACACTTAGTGGCAAGCTGACCGATATAGCCCTGGTGCTCGAGGAACACATTAAGTTCAATCACAGTTCCATGGCCACGGCCATCGACGTACTCGTTGATGAAGTCATCGGGGCTCAGTCATTCCTCAATGTCGATGGACCAAAATACGTGCAACTGGTAACATAATTTTTTTCTACAACTCACCAGCACATTTTTCTTCTATTTTTTTTTCTCAGTTTGTTTTCCTCAATGAGTAATTTTTATTTTCAGCTGGCTACTAGATTTGGTCAGATCTTCCTGCAGCAGGTTGAGAACTTCCTAGACCTCCTGACTGCCAATGCTATTAAGAACGTGGGAAAGTGCGCTCCGGTATCAAATGCCTACAACGCCACGCTCGTTGCTGGTTGCAACAGAATTCTGGATCCATTTGTAAGTTCGTCATTTCTTTAATTCCTCTTTTGAATTTTTTCGTCAACCAGAAGAACACAGGGTAACTCAAAAATTTGTTTTTTTTTTTTTCGTACAGAACGGTTTTTGGGCGAGCGTCGGCTGGTGCTTGGTTCTTTTCATACCGACTATAATACTCTGTGTTAAACTCAGTGCACTGTATCAAAAATCAGATCCTTACCCAGGGCCTCTAGTCGAAGCGTAAGTATTCTTTATATTTAAAATATCCTTTTAGCATTAGCGACTCTATCCCTTTAGTGCGTGAGTTTACTTTTATTGGCGCATCGAAGATACTAACCGACTTTCTTTCGCTGGTGCAAAGTCAATCCGCACAAGATTTACGATTAAACATATCAATACTTCTATAGATCAAATCATGCCAAATGTAAAAGCACAGTCTGCTCAATGATTATTTTTTTTTTTATCGAATTCCAATCTTACATTCGTACCTTCGTCATTCATATATATTCTTACCAGTCAGTCTGTTTCCAGACTTCATACAAATTACGTTCTCTTTATTTACAATTGAATTTCAAAGCCAATTACAATCGATCTTATCGATCGATATTACAAAGTCAATCTTCATATTCATGCTCCTAGTTAATACCAATATATTCGCATAAACGTAGCATGATCTACAATGAGCTTCTTTAACGTTTTACCTGTATTTTTTAGCACGAAGTTCTTCTTCCTTTCTTAGCAATCTCGATGTTGCAACTATTTTTCAACATTTCACTCCAGTCGGTCTTTCCTCTCGATCCATATTTCCATCTACGTTATCCTATCATATGTCATTCAGTATTCATAAAAAATTGTACAATCTCACTCAAAATTTGCCTCACGTTACTTATTCGTTATTTCAGTAATTATCGGTAGCATATTATTGTGCCGATATATATATATATTTTTTTAAAGTAGTCTTCTAATGTGTGGAATGGTTGTTAGAATCTAACCGCTAACACGCTCCGTTCCAGTGAATATTTGTATGACGCGTATGCCGACAGGGATAACATACCCCTCGCTCAGTAAGTATACCAAAAAGACAAGAGAAGCAAAAAAAATTAGCATGAAATTTTGTGCAAGAGACAAGCATGGTTATCTTTTTATACTTTAATCCTGTGAATTTTCTTTCTTTTTTTTTTCGTTCGATCGTCGTAGCTGGTATTTAGATTTGATTTTATTATTTTACTTCGAAGTTGCAATAGGACATAACTAGGTTTATGATTTGCGAATGTCTTGTCAGGGCTCCTTCTCGTAGCTTTCGGTTCGTACTTCCGTTATTTCTTTTGTTTCGTAACAATCTGCATGTCACACGAGCGCACGAGGTAGGACATTTTTCCAGTCTGTTTTGGGAGGTAGTCAATTTTTTTTCTATATAGCTTTTCTTTGTAACATTAAAATTACACGATAACTAAATCAGCTAGAGATATTAAGGACCGATAAGATTCTAGGGATTGCAATGTTTTTTTTTTTTTCTTTGAAAGATCGTTCACTGTTATTTTTGAAATTATCTTAAATGCAAATCGAAACGATCCTGCGATTTAGAATATTTTTCAAATTTTTACATAAGCACTGTTATAATTTACATAAACGTCATTATGTCTAACTCGCATGACAATATGAATTATTTCTAAAGATTTAAGTAAAATTACAAGACCTTTCTATCCAGTCTCTCTCTATTTTCAGTGTTCACGATAAGAAAAACGTCGCATACAGCAGACACCATCCCAATGCATACGTAGAGAGTTACGATGGACCAGCGAGTGGCTGTGCAGAACGAGAAAGAATTTCGGAAGCACATCAAGGCACATCTGATCACGAATCAAGATACGCCGATCTTGCACCCAAGTGAGTATAAATATTTTTTAATAGATCCAAAGTGGCGATTGGAAAATTGAATTTGATTTTAAACGACAATTTTGCCTCCTCTCTCTCTTACAGTCCTTAAAACTACCTTCCACCTTTACACATTTATTTAAAAGCGCGCAACATCCAAACGGAAAATTGTACACAATATTTATACCATAAAGATGAAACGAGCACCAGTGTCTTGATTTGAACATGCAAAATTCTCTGACTCGAGGAAGAAAATTTGGTTACGATGATTAAAGGATCATTAAATTTGTACTGATATTCTCCCTCGAACATCAGATTTTACATTTTATGTTTCATCAATTTTTATTTGCTTCGCAGCATTATTCATCTTACGATCCCATTGATCCAACTGCCAAATGCCAATTATCAAAAGCCTTCTTACTGTTATCAAAAGGAGTAAAGCTTGACTCGTTCGACGTGGAAACTTAAACGTGTAATTAGTCACGTCATCAAGAATTTAATCATTGACTTCAGTAACCTGTGTCTTCGAAACCTGCTGACTGGTTCCTTCGCGAATTTACTTCTTGGTGCCAGTTGCTGCTGTTGCTTAGTTTCTACTTGGTTAAACTTGGTTCTTCTTACTTATTACTTGACTCTCCTACTTCGTTTATTATTATTTTATTAATTTAACAGGGTTCCCACTCACAGGCATTCTTGATATTTTTCAACACTGAGCTTGTTCCTTGTTCATCATTTCGTACTACCGTCATTGCTTTCGCTGGTCACCATTTTTTCTCCCGGTTATTTCCAGGTGAGTGGGAACCTTTCCGTGGGTGGGGGGCACCTTCTCGCGACTCTCAGTACGCCTTCGCACGTAAGTCGTAATGGCTTCTCTATTTTAAACACTACATCATCACCTTTACTCTCTGTATATCTCTGTGTATTCTGGTATTACGTGTTATCCATATCTCGTCACGACACATCCACTACGTACAGTTTGCGCATCTTAATGTAAAAAAAAAAAAGAAAATTACATTGGTCTTGAACGGCTCTTTTGTCGATACACATATGTATACATTATATATGAGTACGTCAATTTTTCAAATTCAAATATTTCCCGCCTGGTCGAAGGAGTCAAGCCTTACCCACGTCAGTCGTAGATCAAGGTAAGCGCGAACGAAGCTGGAGAAAGTTTTGATTTTCTTTTTTCAGAAACTGGGATTTCGCTAATCTCGGACCACCCAGGTATCAACCACCCACAGTCCCTCCATTGAGCACGGAATACGAACGACCTCCTCCGTATTATTATCCTGGGCCGGGGTAAGTCCCATGAGTATTTTTTTTTTTTGAAGGACTTTGGATCTAATATTTTTAATAAGCCATGTGGTAATCGTTGTTTATCCTTTATTGTTTCAGGGACAGGAATTAGGAATCATGTACCGTGGCATGCACGAAAGCGGCTCTGAGCAGCGCCGCGACGCACAGCCTCACGCGCAGTTACAAGAGGACGCTGAGGAAGAAGAGCAGACCTGGTGGGAAACGGGATTACGTGTAAATGCGTTTACGAGTGTTCCCAGGCGTGCCACGGACAATTGTGAACAACACGAGTGACTAGAGACCAAGCTAAACATAGACTGTGCTATAGGAGTCTGACGTATTCGTCAGCGACGTGTTTCCTCGTCGAAACAGAAGAAGAGCGCAATTTATTTTATTTAGTATTTAAATCGTCGAGGATCATGAACCGACGCTATCGATCACGCCGACGGGGAAGCCATCGCCGAGGGATTGGGGTGTGATTTTAATGATTAAGGATCTACGAGGGACAAACCAAACTTTCGCATTTTAACGAAAGACAGACGAACGGCGTTCGCGTTCACGGGCGCCATTGTTTATTGAAGATTTTTGTTTTGTCACTTGGTGTTAATCATTTTTCTTTTTTTTTTTTTCGGATCTATCAGCAATTACAATTGTCTTGGCTAAGGGTCCCATGTCTTCTTCTACGTTCATTTACGCCATCTTTTTGCTTGCTTCCGTGTTCACGTTGTACAGTTTTTCCGGAAGGCAGCGTCTCTGCCTCTGTTTTTTTCGTGCGACGAGTGCACTTCTTTCTTTTTTTGGGGGGGTGCAAAATTTCAGTTTACCTCGTCGACGAAAATCACGAGGATGATCCTCTGCGCTGTCTATGCTCGTTTTTCTTGAGCACTTTGAGCGCATGATTTTTCTCCTCTGACTTCCGGTTCTTCCTCACATCGTCGTTGGCATTTAGTTCCTAGTTTAAATATGAAACTGCAATTTACGACTCTGTACGGAGGACCAGTATTATTCAATTTCATTTCATTTGCCTTTTGTTTTTTTGTTCTTTGATATTGAACAGCGACACGACGAATCATCCGAAAATTCGAGTAATCGCTCTGCTCGCATTTAGATTAGCACTTTTTTGAAAGCATTTTGTATTACGTCAATTCGAATGGCTCGTCTAAGTCCGTAAAAGTATTTTTGAAAAGATCAATCCTCGAACTATCCAGTGCTATAAATTTGATCTGCTAATTAAAGCAATCACGGACATTAGCAACGAGCGTATTTGCGAAAATGCGTGATCCGACAATTATTTCTTTTTCTTTTTTTATCTACAAATCACTTTACTTTCGGCCATGCGTGCTCATGCATTTGTTATAAAAAATAACCAGCCCTCATAACGAAAGAACGTTGATTTGTCGTGTCACGAGAATTCAAAGAATAAATGCGCCGTGGTATTGACCACCAAAATTACGTGGAACATTTTACAAAACAAAAAGAAACATTGGACAACGCCATATTTAAATGCCAAACAACTTTTTCGCGCGATTCGTACGAATCGTCAAAGATGGCGTCCCCCCTTTTTTCTTTCTGTCCCAACTCTAACGAATCGTACGTATCGTCGCAGCAGCGGAGCCTCGCTCCTCGAAAACTTAGAGAAACAAAAATTATATTTCGAAAATTCGCATATAGCACTGTTCGTTTGCCCGGCGAATTTTTCTACTCGCATCGTGCGGATCCTTTTGCACGAGGATCTGCTCATTTTGGTACGGTCCTGGTTGGACCCTGCCAGTTTTCGATGAACGAGGCTGTATATATGAATACTCTATGTATATGGTTCGCATAAGTAGCCTTTTTATTACTATTACATTTATCTGTAATTTATCGATGTAAGTAATGAAGTATCAAAAAAAGCCCGTTTTTACATCACGCCGATCGATCCTTTCGTCTATGATAAATTAAGTCAGCTCCACGTGATGTAAAAACGACTCGTTTAGCAGCGATATCAGGCGTCGTCTTCTTATCGCGATTATCTACAGCGATTCTAAGAAGAAGAAAAAAAAAGACTTTTTATCAAGTTCAGGAAAAAAATTATTCCTGTGAAACTTTGACCACTCATCGGTCTTGAACTTCCGGTTTTGACGAAAAGGAATCGCTGTTTTTATAGCGACGAAGACGCGGAGGAACGGTTATTGAGAATCGATCGGTGCCGTTCGAAATGATCTGGCAATTTCTCTCGTAGTGTGTACAGAATTTTTGAAATGACAAACGAACAAAGAAATAATATTACAAATAAATGACGTTATACAGTAGAGTTACGCCGCCCATGCTGTCGGCCCAAGGCATTTCTTAGCTCGTCAGCAAATTGCCAAAAATGAATGAGTAAATGAGATGAGAAGAAAAGAAATAAGATAGAAAAATTGTTTGAGGAAACACATGTTTTTCGCTGTACTGTTCGGACTTGAAATCTGTGGATTGCATTTGTAGCATCTTTTTTTTTTGGGACAGAGAGAAGGAGAGAGTGAGATTTATCTGCGTTTTATTGTACGTGAATGACGACGAGTGTAATTTGAGCGAATGTGAGAACGAGATATAAATAAAAATGAGACACGTGTGTTTGAAAAATTATTAGAGCGAAAGAGTAGGTGCGAGTGAGACAGTAAAAACAGAGATGAAAATAGTGACGGTAATTTTGAAAATTTTCACTATATATTATTATACTGTATTTACATTGTAAGATTCGTAGTTAAATTCGATTTGATTCTAGTGTATTATCGACATTTAAAGCGGATATCGTATGTACGTGTACGGGATTGGGGATAAGAGCAGTGTTTTTTAAAAGTAGAAGAAAGAAAGAAAAAAAAAAAAGAAAAGTGTAATCACCAATACGTGCGAATATGTGGATTCTCTTTTTATGTATAAACAAAGTGTCACTGAGGGACTCACGAGAGTTGATTGACCGTCGCGAAGGTAAGAATTGGCGCCAAATTTGAATTTTACTGGCGGTGAATTAAAAAAAAAAAAAAGAGAGTCGAGAATCTCGCCAGTAGAAACATTTAAAATGTGAGATAAACTTGTCGCGTGTGGCTTTGAGAGATTGCAAGTTTTTTCACTTAAATCACTTTTGGTGCTATTTTTATATACAAAACTGAGAACGTGACGGAAGTCGAGATTTTTGGCTTTCTTTTCTTTTTTTTTTTTTTAATTATCTCTTATCCATTACTTTTGAACTTCGCGACAAAATACTCCTCGAAATGTGTGTGGTAGAGATAAATAAATGAATTAAGGATAAGCAAGAAAGAAATCTTTTCGAAGCTCTCTTTGGCTGTATTGGTAAAAATTAGAAATACCAATTAGGCCGCGAATTAAGTGGCAGTCATTTTATCCCCCTTTCTTGCGTTACCGCGTAAAATACAAGATAATACTGAAAAGTTGTTATGTCGAATTATACGAAGTTAAATTCTTGATATGTACGACTCTCCTGTCTGTCTGCTCAATAATTCGGTGATGTGGATACTTGGTGTCCAAACTGTTTTTTTTTTTTTTTTTTTCCGAAATTACTATACATTATATGTATATCCTAGTAGTCATTCCAGCAGAAGCATTTTTGGAAAACTATGTCACGCCGGTTGCACAGTGCGGCTGATACTCAATTCTTGACGACTCGATCTTTTCATCCGATTATTTATACTCATAAGAAGACGAAGATGCGATAATGATGTTTTTTGTTTTTCTTTTTTTTTTTAATACGAACGACATTATTCTTTAATCTTAAAGCTTCAGCCGACTACAGTTTGCCAGAGATGCATCTGCTCCCGAGGATTTATCTATACGAACAATTGCAAATACGAGAGAACGATAGTTTTTGCCATAGACTACGGTGTTTTAAAAATTTCACCTATTGTGTTTGTTAAAATTAATTGATTATTATCATTATAAAAAATGAGTGTATCACAGTTTAAATATATCTATTTTATATTAAACATACAATCACGAAATTCGTCGTGGTTTATTTCGATTATAAATCTGTCGTTTTAAAAGTTGACAAATTTATTTATTTATGTTAAAAAAAAGAAAACTACACACCCTTACCAAATCCCCTCAAAGTTTTTGTACTAATTACTCATGTAATTGTCAATTAACATTGAAATCAGCTCGATGACTAAATCTGCTGAGCATTGGACGGAATAGATTAAATGGTAGAAAAATATTCTTATTAGAGTTTCTAACAACTCACTCTATTGTCCTTGCCCCACTTACGCATAACACGTATAATTTGCTCGACCTGCGAGTTCGTAGTGTTTCGCAGTAGCTGAATTATTTCTGTTAGCAGTTCCCTGAAAAAGCATTCGAAGCATGAAAAAAATATTTTTTCTTTTTGACACACTTTATAGTCAAAGCTTTATAATCAAAGACTTGTCTCACTTTGGCTGCTTCTCTGCCACTATGTACTGAAAAGTACCACAACAGGCACCACGTTTTCCTTCCCAGTGCTCTGGACTAGGATCCATCCTTTCGAGCATGTCAAAAGCTTTCGCAGCATACCAAAATTCACCAACCTTATAACAAGTATTGGCAATTAGTTGTAGCAGACTAAAAGATTCTGTAGAAGTATCCATCTTCAGATACAATTCCCAAGCTAGCTGAGGCTTCTTGTTTATGATATCTGTAATTAGTACTTAGCTTACTTAACAGTTATCGATAGCCAAAGTATCTATTGAAAATTATCTTGATACTTTTTAACGTACAGCAGTATGCCAATAGACTGATGTAGATGTAATCATTTCTGTGACGTTCGTTTCTCATGGTTAGAAATGCCTCTTCGGCTTCCTTAAAGTAACCAGCTGCTGTTTGTGCCTGGGCGTAATTGAAGTTGAAGCTGTCGTCGTTTGAGAAGTAAGTTTTTATCGAGTTCAAGTAAACGAGGACTTCTTCAAATTGACGGTACAAAAAGAAACAAGACGCCATGCACTGTCTTCCCGGTATGGTGTCGCATTCTGATGCAGAAGAGCCGACCAATTGAAAATATTGTTGGGCCGTCTTTACGTGCTCGCGCTGAAAATACATTGAACAATTTTTAGAGTTTTATTATTGAAAATATTTGCTTTCCTTTAATCTAGAATACTCACAGAGCCTGTTTCCTGACCCATCACAGCATTCACTACACCCTTTAAAATATATTCTTGAGGAACAGCTGGCTCCAGATCTTTGATTAAATCATAAGCTTCGCGGATTTCATTCTGTTTCAAATAATAAATAACTAAATTTAGCCTTGCTTCCGGTATAACGTCCACCAAATTTGGTAAAACCTGCAAAGCTCCTTCCCCACCTCGGAATACCTGTTTGTTGAGAATAAAATTATTAAATAAATTTTTTAACTTGCAGATAAATATTTTCTCAAGCTCATACTCACTACAATATTGTGTCTGATCAAATCGTGACCGAAATTGAAGGAGCTCGATATTTGCTCAACGAGCTGCTTCATTTCTGCCTGTGCAGCATTTCCGTTATACAAACGGAAGTGGTTACAAGCCTTCAAATTGATAGCGATAGCACTGTCAGGATATTTCTGAAGGTAAACTTGCAGAACTTCTTGCGCCACGTCGTAGTAATCCAGTTTATAATAGCAAAGAGCAACGTATACGTTTAACGCTAGGTAATCCCTGAGGAGATGATAAAATCAATTAATCCCTTACCGAGCAAATTTCTTAGCTAAGTTTACAGAAACAGATTGGGATAAATGGAATCAGGGTGGGGATAGATACCTGGACTTTTTTAATTCAGTAATAAAGTACACTTCGGAATTGATTTCGGTAGTGGAAGACTGGTCATACCTTGATTGACTGGCTCTACTGTATATGCATAATATGTGTATAATTTTAAATGAAATAACTTATATAAACGTGCAAGAAAGTTAACTAAAGTGAAATAAATGCACTACGTTATTCTCCCAGAGACTCTCTCACTTGCTCACCTATTCTCAAGCAAAACTCTTTTGTATATATCAATAGCTTCCTGATAATGAGCTCTAAGATAATGAATGGAAGCCAGACTCAGCTGATCCTCTATAACATCCTCAAGCATCTGATGAAACTCCATAAGCTTCGTTTCATCGCCCATTTTATGAGAGAGATGAAACAACAGTCTCGTTTTCAAACGACTATCAGCTGCCTGCTCCAAGATACTATGAGCTTCCGGATACATTCCCAAGAAAAAGTAACAGCAAGCTAAATTGACGGGAATATTTTCCGATCCATTTCCCTTCTTCTTTAGGTCTTCGTAGACCGTCGCTGCCCTTTTGTAGTCACCCAGGTGAAAGGCGCAATAGCCAATCCAATAATCAATTTCTATACTTGTACCAGTGGTACCATTGAACTCCAAAAGCGTCAAGGCGCCCGTGTAATCTCTTTTCTCAAGAAATTCTTCTAGGTTGGGTATATCCTTCCTTGAGATAGATTTCTTTGCTGCGTCCGAAGAAGCGGGTTTCGCTCTGGATAGAATCTGAGAAATAATATGAAAGAATGCAAGTCGATTAATGACATTTTAAAACGCTGATGCTACGTTATATAAATATGAGTTAAGAAGAAGAGAATCTAAAACGAAGCTGATTGGTCCAAAAGCATGACAGCGCAAGACGCATCTGGGTTCTGGTTTTGTCAAAGTAATAAGTTAATTTTACCATTTTTTCATCGCTGGCGACTAAACACACACTTTATCGATCCGTAACGCGTCCTGGGAAACGTAAAGAGGGTTTGATAAACAGCGCTGGCATCGCGCATAGGAATAAACAGTTGTTCAGCTAAAGAATTCGATCGAAACTGAATTTCAAAGTCAGACTGTCTCGCGCGGCCACGATGGAGCCACTATCGTCCAATTGATTCAAACCGTCGGAGTTGGTTGCAAAACCGCCAATATTTCCTCGGCTCTCGCTGCCAGTATTCTGAGCAGTTTTGAGGAATAGTTGAAGCGAGATCGCGATTGAAACCTCTTCGAAAACGCGCGCTGACGCGCGTTACTGCCGCCATATTAGATTTTAGTACTGCGCGTTAGACATGAAGGCGGTGCAAAGCGTGTGCAGAATCTGTGGAATACGTGTCCTTAACATAGGAGTGTCCAACCCCAGATATAAAACCAGATGTTCGTAGTCAATCGTAGTATTTCGCGATGCTGGACGGTGTGAAGCACGTTATACTTGTGCTCTCGGGCAAAGGCGGCGTGGGAAAATCAACTGTCAGCACTCAATTAGCTTTGACGTTAAAGGAGTCTGGCTTTAAAGTACGTCCTCCGTCTGGAGCGCGTCAAGTTACGTCTGCTAAACGTCAAAATCTTCCAGGTCGGACTGCTTGACGTCGATCTTTGCGGGCCAAGCGTTCCCTACTTGTTGAATTTGGAAGACAAAGATGTCCACCAGTCTTCTGAAGGGTACGTTGTCTATTTTACGTAAATAATTTACAGTTATGTTAACTTAGCTCTTGTCGCGATTGTGCGGCCCTTTTATTAGGAACTGTGATCGCCAAAAATGTTTCTATTGCAGCTGGGTACCGGTCTTTGCCGATTCCGAACAGAGATTGTCTGTTATGTCCATTGGTTTTCTTTTAAAAAACCGAAATGACGGTGTAGTATGGCGTGGTCCAAAGAAGACTGGCATGATCAAACAATTCCTGAACGATGTTGTTTGGCAGGACATTGATTATCTCATTATTGACACACCACCTGGTACCTCTGACGAACATATTACTGTTATGGAGAATCTACGGTATATATTAATTATAAGATTGTGATATTTGTAACAGCATATGATAATATTATGGACTGGTCGAATATGACTTTTTTCTCTGTTAGATGTTCCTTTTTTAACAATAGATGTAGCAGTTAATGGTGTTATTAACTTCTGATGTAATGTACTTAATAGTTGGTTTGGTCATTATACATAGGCTTGCATAATTGTCAGTAAAAATAATTGTCTTATATATATGCTATATACAGTCATGTGATAACGTTTATTTAATCAATTTAATTATCAGTGTAAAGTTAGTTTGCGCAATAAGTAGGGCAGTCACATGTGTATTGATAGTAGTCACATGTGGTGACTACCAATCATATGACTGTTGTTAAAAATAATTATAATTTTGATAAGTACTGGTCATGAGACTGATAAGCTGTTTCGTCATAAAGTTCTTCGATGTTTGTCATGTGTCCAGAACTATTAACATGCATATTCTAACTATATATGACATCACCTAATCCTTGTTTAACTATCTGATAATTAAACTTACATCACTTGTTCTAGATAAATTTCATTTAAGAAATAGTCATTATTACTTATTATTCTTATACTGTCACGAGTAACCTGCTTCACTGATTATGTTTCAGTAACGTCAAGTGTGATGGTGCAATAATTGTAACAACACCTCAGGCAGTGGCAGTTGATGATGTTCTTCGAGAAATAACGTTTTGCCGAAAAACAGGAATTCCAATAATTGGCATTGTCGAGAACATGAGTGGATTTGTCTGTCCATCGTGCACTGTAAGTACTACTTGCAATTTGTAATTTGTAAAAAAAACTCTGGGTCTTGAATTTCGTATATTAAATTTTGGAGCAAACAATTCCAAAATATTCATATGTACTTATGTTCTAACGTATTAAGTTTTGGTAATGTTCTTGGCTCTCAAAAATGATTGCAAAATAATGTCAAGGATACTTAATATTGAATTTCTCAAGTGATAGTACATTAAAGCCTAAACCTACATCCAGTTTTATTGATCCTATGGCATACTAAAGAGTTATTGACAATGTCACCATTGTCCTTTTTATAATTTCTAACAATAGTTTCAATACATCATAATTATAAATTCATACAACGTTTGTTGGAAAGTACTAAAATCATAATATCATAGAATGTTTGAAACTCAAATAATTATCAATAGTAACAAAAGAAGAATTATCATCGCATTACATAATCCTCAGGATTTTTAAATTGGGAAAACTGGGGAAAAAATCCAATTCTTGTATTAATTATACATATTTAGATGCGTGCAAAAATTCTCTTAAGAGTCAGATAAATTGGCTTCCAGGAATGCACAAACATATTCTCATCGGGTGGTGGAATAGCTCTGTCGGAGATGGTAAAGGTTCCATTTTTGGCAAAGATACCGATCGATCCAGCTGTAGGAAAATTAGCTGATAAAGGTCAGAGCGTTGTCGCGCTACTTCCAGACAGTCAAGTGGCCCAAGTTTTCCGAAAACTGGTAGAGCAAGTGACTAAGAGCAAGGAAGCATAAGCTCTTTGTCAACGATATGTTCTCGAAAACGATATGGTGAATGGTGATTCGTTTGGGAAACGAGTACGTGAGTGAAAAAAACGGTTAATTTTTAATCGCAACGGTTGCAGATTAGACGTGTGAAGTTGATTTGTATTTTTACTCAAGAGATCACGATGTATAGTTTTTCCTAATGCTAGGCTTAACGACGAAGACAAGTTATGTTTTTATATTGCGATGTATAGATATAAACATAAAATTAATAAATATTTCACAAAAGTCTGGGCATAAATGATACAGTGACTATCGTACACGCGAAAACTCGTATGTTAATTCTGTGACGATACTTTTTATTCTATACACTTGAGACATTGATATATCTCTTATAGTTTTAACTATGAATTGTATGTCGCAAGTTTATTATTAATTTTATAAAAAATTGATTTCAATTCTTTCAATTGTCAACGGTACACGAGTGAACAGTGACGAACGATAAGGAATTAAAAACGACGTAAATAATTATTCTAAATTCCTATAATCATAATGATTTAGTGCTCCAGTATTTAATTACAATATGTGTTAATTAACTGTAACGTTAAACGCATCAATTTACAATTTGTTTTGATATTTCGAAAAGTGGCCTTCCATGACTAAAAAAAAACTTGGATATTTGATTTTAATACTGCATGCACAAAATATCAAGTGTCAGTGACGTGTACAATAATATTGCACATAACTTTGTTATATAACGATACCATATTAATTTATATCAAAAAGGTTTGTATCGTACAAATATGCATATGGCCTTACAAATTTGTTTTACTATACATATAATTATATCTAGAATGTTAATGTACCTACTGTTCTATAAAATATAACTAACTTTTCTTTGAACGACAACAAGGGAATGGTCTTGGTCTGTAGGTTGGTGAAAATGGTAAGTACGAAGTCCATTTCCATCTGAAATGAAAAAAAGAAATAATCTGATTAAGTACAATCATACTTCTTGCTCTCTGTGTAATATTAAAAAAGATTTATGCAGTTGGACAAATAGCAAGTGGCAAACACAAAAATTTTTTTCACATGATTAATAAGAATTACGAAATTGAATAACGAATCACTAAGTTTGAAAGATTTATTACTAGGAGTCATTTCTTAAATCTTGATAACGTGTTTCATTCGTTTATCTTTAATTACCTTCTGAGCAAATTCATTCCAATTGGAAAATCAAAAGTATTCCCTATGTATTCCTTATCAGTATCCTTGTCAACATCTGGCGTATCTACAGTCAACGCCATTTCGTTAGCCCACGCGTCTAAACCACGCTCCTCTGAAGTACCTGTGATAAATTATAAATAATAATATTAGATAAAACTTCTTTTGATACTTGTATCATGTGAAAGTGAGCAATCAAACGTAATCATGTGCTTCTATGAATACAGTGCCTCATAGGCATGCAACAATGTGTTTATATGGAAGTTAAGTAGACATAACTCGTGTAATGCTTATTTAAAAATTAAATCAGCATGTATTTCGATAACATACTTAAATATTTTATTCTAATAGTGTTATAAAAGCATATGTTAAAGATATACCTGGTATAATATTATCTAAGAGGCATCCAACGACTCCGCCAACTAAAATTGTCGTACTCAGCAGTACCGTAATAACTCCATCAGCTATGTCATTTCCGGTATTGATAATATCAGGGTGCTTTATCATCCATTTCGATAGAACCTGTAAATATTGGCAGATTATTATCAATGCTCCGTATGCATTTGCAAATTAAAAATATGACAAGCTTTAAAAAAATTGTAATTGGATATATTTTTGAAAAATTTATTAATTTTCAAATTTATAGACCAATAGCACTTACCAACGGAAAGAACAGCGAGAATCCCAGTATGTAGAGATTCCTTGCAGAATTCAAATTGACATACTGCAACGCCGAGAGACCTGCATAAATGTTTAATTCTTATTGATTTTCTCTTTGTTTAGATTAACTACTGATTTTTCACAGCAATTATTATCATTGTGCAATTAGAAAGCGTGGCATACCAAATGCTGCTATCATTCCAAACATGACGCAAAATATACCACCGACTATGGGTTCAGGAATGATGATGAATATAGCCCCAAATTTACTGATGATTCCTTGAAGTATCATCAAGACACAGGCCCACTGTATCACCCTCCGACTGCCAACTTTTGTCACGCCTAAAGCAATTCTCAAATAATTTAACACATGCATCAGTCAGTATTTGCATACAGAAAATGCATATAACAATGAAACATTATCGTAAGTTTTATATTAATTTACTGTCTTATATCTCTTACCAATTGTACCAACGTTTTCTCCAAACGTGTTTGTACCATTTCCGCTGCCCCAAAGTCCTGCCAGCACAGTGCCAAGACCCTCCATACCAATTCCTCTATTAATTGCATGAAGAGGTGGTGGGGGTGCACCTGCAAATTGGACATACATATACATGATACTGTATATATTTAATTTTGTAATAAAAAAACTTTTTTTTTAGTTTCACAACCAATCAGCACTTATCTAGCAAACACATAAGAGCTGCCCAACTACTGAACTGTTACTGGTCCATTGACAAGTGCAGTGGGCCAGTTAGGGCCCATTTTTAGCTCTACCCTTCTCGCTCTTATATGCTTGTTGGGTTTTGATGGGATTTTATTCACGTTTACGTACCACACATCCGTGACGTAGTAGGATAATAACTTATGGATTCTACGGTGCACGCGATCACGCCTGCCAACATGCCAAGCACTCCGGACAGGCTAACCGTCGGGATACCCCACTGACCTGGGTATGGTATTCGAAACCAGGGTGAATCGCTAATTATTTTTAATTTTGTGTCAGCCCTGCCGGGGTGTCCAGGTGGTAGGACATCTGTGGCCGTGAGAATTCCGCAAATCGCCCACATTGCTACTATCGTCAGCAGGACCTGTGCAAAAGGAAGGTAATTTTACTTGGAAGATATACTTGTGACATATGTGAAACTGTTGTGGAGATACTAAAAAAAATTTGTCTTGGAATTGAATTACTTTTGTCATATTCAATGCAGTGAGTACATTTCATTTACCGGAAACAACTTGAATAAGGAGAACCAAATGATTTGAAAGCCCTCCTGCTTTCTGTATGTGACAACTGGAAATTGTACGTTTACCAAAATTTGCGAATAGAGCGTCAGCATCAGTATTGTTCTAGAAATAGAAAAAAAATTATAATTTCGCTTGATCTAAGCAATTGATTGTTCAATGATGATATAGCGAGTCTTAGCTTATTGCTGAAGAGGTAAGGATAAATAATTGTATGAAAGATTAATAATAGATCAGTATTGATTTGATTAGGAAAAAAGGTTGTCTCACCCTACTGCAATACCCCAGTGTTTTGAAGCAGCGTCGGCAGCGTTTTCAAATAGCGACAAACCCACCAGCGAAACCGTCGGTACGATGGTTAAGGGCGTAATGAACTTTAGTAAATATCCGACAATTCCTGCAACAATTAAATTCAAATAAATTGATATAAAAATTATATGTGTATATGTACTTGACACTATATTCAAATTCCATCTTTTTATCAAGCTATAGCCAATCTTTACAGAAACATTACTGCTGTCTTGTATGTATGAATTTTAATATTTCTTCAAAATAAGCAGACAAGCATTTCCAAATTTATTAAATGAAAATAAGTATCAATTAAATGATATACAAGCCATACTAAAACGTACCTCCGTAACCAATGATTACTTGAAACAATGCCGACACAGCAATAGCACCAGACAACTCTCGCATCCTCACCTGCCATAATTCAGTACGATCGTCATACGTCATTGAATTCATGACGTCATCAGAGGGACATTTCCATTGAGGTAAATTCAAAATGGCCAGAGTAGGTACTAAAAAGGATATCGTACCCCCTTGAACCAGTGGAAGTCTAAAAAGGCACAATGTACCATTTAAAATTGCATCAGTGGTACCAAATGTGGGGAAAGGAAATTCTAGGTAGATATGATATTAGAATTTTTGATGTTGCAATTGTTTTTAATTATTATTATCTTCGTGAGAGACAATTAAGTGACAATGTTAGTCATGAGATATTCTTCTGGATAAAATTATACTTTACATTTTAGTTGAGGAATTCTATTATTTCGTTTATAATTATTGTCTAGTTCGTTAGCAGGCTACTGGAAGAGTTATTATCTATCAAGCGGGTATATGATAACGCATTATGCAAATACAATTTGATTGAGTTATTTACTTACCTGCAGCCCACGGTCGTTTGTAATAAAGTGACGA
This sequence comes from Calameuta filiformis, assembly GCA_030142265.1. Lineage (NCBI taxonomy): Eukaryota > Metazoa > Arthropoda > Insecta > Hymenoptera > Cephidae > Calameuta > Calameuta filiformis. Next base: position 374,883 of record JARQSU010000510.1, on the reverse strand, counting down.
TGCCCGTAACGAGAATCATAGTGGATATAATGTGACTTCTTGCCGGATCATCTTCTGCCATGCAGAGTGCCGGAGTCAGGATGAAAGGAATGGAGACTATAGCTCCGATCATAGTTAAATAATGCTGAAACAACGTATTGCTCGTGTAAGGATTATTGTATTAATTAAAAGTAACAAGCGCGAGAGATTGCATCTACTTTTCTTGACGAACCATTGAATTAATTTATTTGACTTATTTACAAAACGATGACGTAAGTCTCCGTGGCGCAATTGGTTAGCGCGTTCGGCTGTTAACCGAAAGGTTGGTGGTTCGAGCCCACCCGGGGACGATTTAAAATTTTATTATTTCGAAACATTTTTTTTACTGCAATTTTTGGTACGGTTTTGGTGCGCTCTTAAAACTTTTGCTTTTTTTTTTACTAGTTTTCATAAGCTTCGTTTGGGCACTTAATCCAGATTCATATGTATTAAATTGAGATAAACAGTATGCTGATAAGAGTTACGCAATATTAATTACGTTAAAAATATTTGCTGCTTGCATTGCATCATTTTATTTCTCATCGGTAGAATATTATATATTTCGTATAATTTCACAAAATTAGGTTATTGGGTTATTGAAGTGTCGAGTCGCGTGAAATAATTATATAGATTATAACGGGTTGTATAATATACAGGGTTATTTACCCTAGACGTATCACCTGAAGTTAGCTCGTCCATTTGATCTCTATGATAAAACCACCTTCAGGTGATAAATATTATGCGAATAATCTGATATGTAATACAAATACGGTTCATATTGCATAAGTATACACTAGAGAAATATTTTTAATTTATCGTATCAAATTGATTAATTACGCGAATATTGAATCATCGATAATTAAAATGGTGTATCTGATCAAAAACAAAATTCTTTACACATGCATAATTACCTGGAGTGCCATAAACAAGCAAAGGTACCATGGTGGTATGTCGTCTATCCCATACGTAATGTCGGTTTTCCTATTTGAATTTTCCTTGCTTTCCTGCAAATTGACAGGAGATTCGTTGCCCGTGACGTTCTGCAAAAAAAAAAAAAAATTGCATTTTATAAATACAGAAATAAATCCAATCTTGACACACATATGCATATACTTTTGTAATGACAAATTTCTGCAATTACGTACAATGGTTCGTGTACTTTTAATTTTTATTGATAGGACGTCAATGCAAATTTATTTTTAATTCAATACACTCGTTAACATTATATATGTATATGTATAACAGCGCTATCAATTCTTATGCCTCCAGTACAATCTTTCATGATAGCGAAGTGCACGAGTCCCCGCGATTCTTGTACGAAAGGACAGTTATGACCCACCTGTGCGACTTATTCTTCGTTTGTGCGCAAACGAGTTAGCCTCGAGCTGTCGCTTGTTTTCGATAGACATAAATATATGTATATAAATTTACTATAAAGTAGAGTGCTTGTCGTTTTATTCATATTTTATCTTAACGTACAGTGTAAATGAAGTATCAAATACAACAATATTATATATATATATATATCGCGAGCGCTGCATAATACACCTAATTGCATAATCGTAACAATAAGAATACGACCAAAGGAATATTTAAGATCCAATAAAAAGAGCTAAAGAAAAAAAAAAATAAGAGCAAACGCTACAATCTGCCACGTGGCTCTTGCGGATTTTATGATTCAGATTGGAATCAGAATGGATAATAGTTACGTAACCGAGTGACTCGAAGGGGGAAAAAAGTGCAGACACCAATTTTTTTTTAAATAATTTTCCACGGTTGCATTATCATAGGCAGACCTTGAAAAATTCTACAGATAAAAAGTTAAGTCGCTCCACTTTGTAGTTATTCGATGGTTAACTCGTTCAATATATCGGTTGCGGATGATTGAGACTGTACATGTCGATGCGTCACATTTTCAACGATAAACCGAGAAATTAACATTTACTGTGCTGGCCGATAATTTATTACCCGTTGACACAGATGCATTGCAGGCGATCGTTGATGTAAAATCTACGGCGTTGATCATGCGGCCTTAATTCAATTTTTATGTTTCAAAGCGACAGGCGGATGTTCATTAGGATTGGAAAAAAAAAAAGAAAATTACGAAAAAAAATTATTCGACACTGAAAATTTATTCAAAGTAATTGATACCGTAGAAAAGTCTTGCTGGATACGTCCTTGTGCAAGTAGTAGAGCGTTAGCGATCATGTGTGAAAATATGTGTGCAATTTATTAGCGCCATTTTGTACTTTATTCGTCACTAGATTTTTATTTTTCGATATTTGAATATACTATATTATACGATCAGAATATACTATATTTACATAGTTGAGTGTGTAATATTTTTTAAACACCTCATCTACGTGACTTATACATACCTGAGTAGGAGACTTTAATATTTCTATGCAAGTGTTACTTTGTATTTGCTAGGGTACATTTCCACGTGTGTTGACTATTGTTTAGTTCTATTAGCATGTATGGAGCGAACAGGGTTGTGAGAGAAGGAAAATTTCTTGGGTATAAATTTGATTGAACGTATTTTTATTTCGTATCTCATTGGGGTGAAAACCTGGTGATTTTTAAAAATGATTTTATTATAAGAATCGAATGGGAGTTCAAGCGTTGAATTTGGGCTGAATCATTTAGTAAGGAAGACGGCAATAATATTTGAAGCAGTTTTTTGTTTTTTTTTGAATTAGAGGAATGTACTTATTTGTAGAATTATTTATATAGGGTCTATAATATTGATAGTGTCAATGAAAAAATGCATGTCACTTGAGAGAAACAGCATTTCGGAGAAATACGTTATAGTCGACTGAGATTTTGGAAAACGATATTTTTCCATGAAAAATAAAAATTCAGTGTAGAAAGGTATGAAAATATTTATTAGAAATTACAAAGTGTAATTGTACATGAGAGTTACGAATTTTAAATTAAGAATTAAGATACTCCTTAAGAAATATGGTACTCACCACGTCCGTCAGCTGTATATCGTTCTCCATGACTTTTCGAAAGGTAAGAAAGTATGAGACTGTCAAAGATCACGAGAACAAGTCACTGAAACAGAGGCTGCCACTCGAGGCAACGTATTTTTGCTTCTCATAAATCACGATCACGAAAGTTCACGATTTTATGGGCGAAAAGCATTATTTTTACACCGAACGGAATGAATCAAATCAGCATCTAACGGTTTGTCTGACAACACTCCTTGTTAATCGACTGTCGGTGGTCAACTAGGATAATTGAAAAGATCCCGCAGTAATACATAACGTTAAGTAGATACAGTGCACTTCAAGTAAATTCCGTCTTCTCTCGTTCTTGCTTCGTTTAAGTTCCTCGAGCTCTTGCTGCGTCCGCGACAAGAGTAAATATTTGATTTCAGCCATTTTGTAAATCCTACAATTAGAAGAACTTGTGACAGCGTTGCAGAGCGCATCAGGAGTGCATTTATCGATTACAAACACGGGTACGAAAGTTGTCACTGGCAAAGAATCTCGGCGAGCCGTGTCCTGTACAGCCGCACATATTACTTAATGTGATTTTTCAAAAAGACGGTTCGAATAGGAAAATTCAATGGTTCCGAGGTAGGTGAAACTGTCAGATTTCATAACCCCAAATGTAACTATTGGGGATGTCAAAATTTAACTTTGTTCCTTATTATCGTGTCGTTTCGTTTGCGACTGATTTACCTTCTGTTTATTCTAACCCTGGGGACCGTTGGACAGTCTCTTGGCAAAGACAAAAGCAACTTCTATTCTTGTTGTGAACGTTAGATACACGTATACAATACGAATGCTTACAGTACAGTACTTGACATTAAGATGTGGATAAGTCTTTTGACTTAGACGACACGTGCGTGTTACACTGTTTAAAATTGGGCTGTACACATTTATATACAGTGGACAAATTTATTATGAGTGCCTTATTCGTACTGCGCCATTGGCACTGAGGCAATTTAATTTCCACTTTAATTTGTAGAATGTGACAGTTATTTTTACTTTAAACGAATTTTCCTTTATTCAAGGCTCTTTGAAAGTACAATATTTCTTAACCGCACGGATTGTAATGGTAACTGATAATAACCGGAGAAATGAGGAACCGAAACCGTAATTATTAACTGAAATTTTTGTAAATTTTATACTTAACATCGTAACGGAAATCTGAAATTGCTGCAGCGGTAAAACGAAATCGAAACTGTTAATCGAAACGCATTTCATTCATAATAGCAGAAATTAATAGGGAAACTGCCAGTGGGCCGATTTTCCTCGTAAAAGTTTTATGTTCGTCCACCTGAACGGAGGGTCCTCGTACCAGTCTCAAAATCTCTCTTCAAAACTGAAACCGAAATCTGGACCGATTATTTCGAAAGTGGCGTAAGTCCATTTTCTCTTCAAATACTAACTAGTTATATTAAGCATAAATTACGTGATATCTCTTTTTTTTTTAAATGGACTTACACCACTTTCAAAATAAACGGTCCATCTATTAAATTCGAAAACCGAAAACGCAAAATGATGAATGAAAAACCCAAAACCGAAATTCAAGCTTTTACCATTGTGAACACTGTAACCGAATCGATGTTTCTTTAGGTTGCAGTCCCTGCCTAATAGAGACCGCGACGTACGCTAATGTCGGTAATTTACCAACCGAGCAGTATAAAACTATAATTTCCAATTTCTCAATGTTACCATCAGTTGCATGATTCCTATTCTGATTTCGTTCAAGATGTTTCCGCTGATGGAGCCACCTGCAAGACGTTCGGTAACAACGAGTCCAGTTCAACGACCAATTTAAAATGCTCCGATTAAATTGCCGTTCATAAAAATGATGCTTATCTGCTTTTATCAGGTCGCTGATATGATTGTTCCTTCATGAACGGAAAGACATTAAATTTAAAGAAGACGTTGATATTCAACTGAATAATAACATACGTCTTTATCCGCCTTAAACATTAATAACGGGTCGACAGAGTGAAAAGAGAATATTTATAAAATACATATATTTATTGCGTTATGTTTAAAATACATATATTTACATATTTTACAGTTCGCGATAACGATCAACTCACTTTCCGCATTTACATTGAATATAATTCCAGACTCACAGCAACAACGTATGTATATGTATATCATAATATTTCCTCGTATTTACACGCGCGAATATATAAATATTAGCTTATTTACAAGAAAGAAAAAAAAGACGGGAAAATTATATTCCTCGTCACTTTAGTCTGTATTTTTTTTCATTTAATAATTTATCCGTTTAATATTTATACCTATGCGTATGTGTCCTGTGTCGATTAGTAGCTAAATCTTTATTTAAACACCTAAGAGTTTCTTCGAAGTCCATTTTTCTTTTGCTTGGAGACAAGTAGAGTACTTTTTGGTATATGCGGTATGCAGCGACGTACAGCTTCTTTTTTTTTTTTTCTTTTCTTTTCATTATGGCTTATAAGTTTACAGTACTGCTGTCGTCCCGCGCGAATATATCAAATTTACACATTTGATAATTGAACGTAGATTAAATTAACCAAGTACAATTAAAATTACGTAAATTGGCGTCGAAAAATGATAAAGATTTCGACATTGGCATTGTTATTCAATTAATTTCTCGTTGGGTTGGTCGTGGTACGGTATACTTAGAAAATGTGTAAAATTATGAAAATTACCAAAAAAAAAAAAAACGGCAATGACGATAAGGGTTATTTATGATATTGAAAATCGCGCAGGAGCAAAATAACGTCGTTCCATTCCTCGAGAACATTTTACATATTTACGAGTAACTAGATTATACATTTTTTTTCTTTTTTATTTGAGTGGATGGAAGAGACAGAAGTTACTTTCATTTGAATTTTTTTTTTTTTCGCACGAATATACGAAACACGTGGAAGCGTCTTGTGCGTTGAAAAGTATTTAATTACAAAAATTAATTTTTAGGACGCGGTTGGGATTAATTAAAATCTGCGGGTTTTCAGAATTTGAATGCAAAAGACGCCGTCACGTGGCGACGCACAGTCTCGCGGCAAAAATGTATACCTTCACATGTATATTCTTTTTTTTTTGCATTTTTTTTCAAACGCCACTCACGCCCCTACGATTTTTATTATTCTACTGCAGTCTATTTTGGGCTCTCAGGATCTTCGGTATCCCGAAACGCAGACTGGCAGGGATTGCGGGAACCGAAAATTTTTATTCAAGACGTCACTGCGACGTAAGAAAGAAACTTGACTCTGGCAGTGCTCGTTAAGAAATTATTCGAGGTAACGAAAAATGCAAATTCCGGCAACATAAATAAACGTACACAGCAATAATGTCCGTTCGATTAATTAGACATTCGGGGCAGTTTGTAAAATTATGTAACAAATTGTCTTTTTTTTTTTATAATGCTTCCGATTTCGTATTTTTTCTATGGCGACTGATTTGCCAACATTTTTTTTTAACTTGCCATTATTCCTTATCGATATATACGACTTATTACGTATAATTCAGATATTTAATCAATGATCCACTGACGTCATCAGTAATAATGAAACAAACAATGCAAAGGGTATTACCTAATTAACAAAAATCTCTCGTACACTATTAAACATAAGAAACATATAAGTATTCAAAAAATGTATCTATATTTTCAGATACTAGGATTTCGAAAAAAAAAAAAAAAATTTACGTTATCAATCAAAACTTCATTATTCATCCGTGGGATGAATTTTAATTAAAATCTCATTATGACCAAACCAATAAATGACCACCAGATATAAGACAGATATAACCACTTTGCGTATACATACAGTATCCCATACGCATAAGAAAAGCCTGTATTCCATTGTTTCCATAAATTGAATCAGATTACAAAATTTTGAGAAACTTAAAAAACAGCCAGAATCAGCTTTGCGTTTCATTGAAATTCAAAAGCGTTCACGAAACTGATAATTTGCTACCTTCGAGTGATCAGTCGTCGTAACGATAATGCATAAATAATAAATCTATCAAAGAAATGATACAGTGAACGTTAGAAAAAAAAAAAAAATCGACGAATCGTTAGAAACTTCGAGAAACGTATTTTAGGTTATGTTCGTTTAAAAACGTCGTTTATACATTGAGATCAAATTATCGATGCCTCACTTTGTTTTTAATTACGTAATTTTACTTTCCCTTTTCAAATATTTTTCATGCTGTCTTACGCGCACGCCATTTTACATGCCCTTGCAAATAATTGTCCCGACAATTAATCTTTGAGATTCGCAATTATCTTGTTCTTGGACTTTGATAAGGAACACATAATTCTACTAGGGCTTGTTTCTAATCGTTTTAGCAAATCTGAGGCACGATTGTGTCCAAAGACATTCCTAAAGTCAGTAACTGGATAACCGGCTGGTTATACGTGCTACTGATATTGTATCGTTCCTACAGGACGTTCCAAAGATAACCATACGAAGGATTTATCGCCGTTTACTCGTTTAACCAAATTTTAAATATGCACAACACACTCGGAGCTAAACGTCATTTTCATTGTCACTTGTGAATTACGTATAAATGTGCATAAGGTTGGCGGCAATTTTGTAATTCAATTGTAAAAACAAATATTAAATAAATTATCCGATTGTCGGGTGAATTTTTGAATTATCACGTGTATCAAAAACGCATAACAATAATATATCATTTTTAATTGCAACAAAGTTAATCGTAAAAAAAAATGTCTTATTTTTTTTACATATTTGATTATCTGACATCGGATGATAAATTGTTTTTGTTTTTAACCAAAAAAATTATACAGCATGTATGTTGATTCTTGATTCGATCTTTTTTGCAGTTACGGAATACGTGATAAAAAAATTAATCTCATTTCTATGACTTTCGAAAGTGACGTTTGATGTTCCTGTCACACTTTTTTTGTTTACCAAAAATTCCAAAAACTACCTCAAAAGGACAGTATCTATCTAGTGAATTACAGAAATAATGATTAATCGAATGAAAAAAAAAATACGTTCGATCAAACCTAATAAAATTTGTTATCAAAATATCAAATATGATAGACGAATTTTGATTACGTCTCTATAGTTCTTTTTAAATAAATTCATTTCTGTTTCAATTTTTTTTTCCAAACTCGTCCATTCCACTCACTGTCAATGTTTCTTATTAAAAAAAAAAAAAAAAAAAAAAAAAAAAACAGCAGCCAACTGGCAAGGTAACGACAATAGTGAAAATTGGCCATGAAATATGTTACTCGCGACAATTATATCATTAACAGTACTTGTCTAACAATAAGACGTGAACGAAGCAATGGCTTGGTTAACACGTACAATAATGTATCACAATGCTTCTGCGTCCTCGAGAGATATCAGCGAGAACATAAAGGAGAATAAAAAAAAATCGCTCGCGCGCAACCTATCTCCGAGCAAGTTCATTCACAATGAAGAAGAAGCCGCGCGACGAAATAACTCGAGGTTAAGAATAACGAGTTAGAAGCGCATCGGGCGATCGTGGTCTAAGAATAAATTGCCCGAGTTCCAGGGTTCCGCATTGAGTTCAGCATCTCATTCCAGAGGCAGGATCCGGCGAGAGGAAGATAAGAAAGAGGAAGAGAGACCAAGGACGAAGATGGAGTCGATGCGTGTCCTCGAGCGGGAAATTCAAATTGCATCCTTGAGAGTCCCTCAGTGCATCCTCTCGTAGAGGGCGACATCGTCTGCTTCCTGATCAGAGTAGCTAACGTCGTGTTCAGCGGGATCTATTCTCTGATAGACGTCAGACATTCGTGGTGCGGTGGGTCTTATGCTGGTCATCGGGATCCCCTCCATAGTGCTGTACTGAAGTACGGGTGCCGACACAGTAAGAGTTGCACCCCCAGGATTCTTTCCAGGATCATGTCCAGCCCTGTGCATAAGTACAGTGCCGTACTGCCAGCTTGTGTCTAGACTATGTTCCTCTGGATGATTGATCTTGACCTTGTCTCTGGTTCTGCACCAGCAGATGAGAACCAGCGCTAGGACCAGGACCAGGACGACTATGAGCGATGACAGAATGATGACAAGTATACCAGGCGGTACCAAGGGCTCTTCGGGGGACGATACACGCTTGTCTACCCCAATGGCCTCGTAGTACTCCTCGAGGCTGCTGAAAAGAGTCTTGTCCGGTATGTGATTGGTACAGTCCAGAAACCTCATGTCCAGCCAGGTGGTGTTAAAGGGTTTGGCACACTTGACGGCCTCCGGGATGAGCGTCGCGTTCTCAAAGATCTTGTAGAAGACGATCTTGAGGTCGCAGTCGCAGACCCACTCGTTGTTCAGCTTCATCAGACTGTACATGGAGAAGACCCTGTAGTCGATGACCTTGAAATTATTATTGGCTACGTCGAGGACCTCGAACTGCAGGAGTGGCGCGAATACCTCGCTGTCCAGGACCTCAAGACGATTATGGGATATATTCAGGTAGCGCAACTTCACCAGGAGCTTGAACGTGTCCAAAGGTAGATTAGTGAGGTTGGCGAATGAGAGGTCAAGGTACTCAAGCTTGTACGCCTCGAGGAATGGCCCATCCGGTAGAACCAGAGGATTGTAGCTCAGTATCAACTTCAGCAACAGATAGCAGTAAGAGAAGGTCTTGGGGTCGATGGTCCTCAGGAGGTTCCTCTCAAGATTAATGGAGACGACCTTGTTCAACCTGTGAAAGGCGTCGTACTCGATCTCGCTGATGTTGTTCCGGGCCATGTAGAGGACCTCCCAGTCAGTCTTCGCATGAAAGGGTTCCCTGCTCAGGATGCTCAAGTTCGAGTGCGTGATCTCCAACGTGTGACTCTCCTCCTCGATACCCACCAGATAGACCTCCAGCTCCTCGATGTCGACGTTGTAACACCTGGTGACGGCCTCGTGGACGTGACAAGGATTCCTCGCGGAATTCCTCGGCAGCTGACCCATTACTACCTCAAGGAAACTCGCCCCGAGGATTAGGGCGAGCGTAACGAGAGGGTACTGACGGCCCGGCATCATCCGTAGCTCGAAAGTCCCCTATCTCCCAGACGCCTAACCCAACCTTAGCTATCGTCCTTCGATCCCGTCGCACCAGATGGAGTCATCATAGCGTTACGTAACGCGCTCCTTCGCTGTCGCTCATCTCAGCTCTGTAACAAGAAAGAACCAATCGATACGTTACTGGGTTGTCATTGAATAATCCCCCCGGAGGTTCCAAGACGGAACTTCCGCCGTCTGGTTGGAGTGCCAACCATCCCCTCCGACCGGTTAGCGAGGAGGTCAATTGGATATCGAGAATTTCTGAGGCGGAGAAAAAAAGTAAATATTTATACATGACTGAGCCCGACGCAAGAGGCAAGCTGAAAGATGCCAATTTCCTTCTCATTTTCCAAGGACTGATTTATATTTGGCCGCCATCTTATATACGGTACCTGGTACAGTACTGTCTTCCTTCCTGATACACTTGATCTAACGACGTCAATCTTAATTCTTGGTTATGTCTCTAAAATGGGCGATCGCCTCCCGTAGCGCTTTTGAAATAGCTGCCATTTGAAATTCCCGCTTCTTTTTTTTTTCTTTCTTTCAATTTTTCCATTTCTCGAGCGAGATTAACAGCCGGATGTACATTGCTTCCTTTCTTTTCTTCGTGGGGGAGAAAATCATATTCATTTTCTGGTTATCGAGGGAGACTGCCACCAAGACGCAACCCCTACCCCCAAGGGGTGGATTTAGGTTAGCCGGGACTTTCGCGAGGGTAGCAGTGGGATAACACAGGGTGCCGAGAAACAGAGATTCCTCTATAGTCACTTACCCCCCTACCTACCTACTACCCCCCTTGTAGCTTGTGTGTTGCTGCTCGACCTGCTTGCGGGGATTCCCCTTTCTTGCTCGCTATCGGGGAACCACGAGCTTGTTAATATAAATGGACGCTTGCAAGACGAGCCCTGCGGACTACCAACTTTCAGCGGATGGCGAAGCCTGCTGATTGTGTAGACAGGGATGAAAAATGTCCACAATATTCTACGTGAGAAGAAGCCAAGATATATATATATATATATATTTGTGTCAATATATATGTATGATGTAATCCATATATATATAAGGTTGCATCGTAACGATAATTTCGTCGCCGTGCAGGCGACAGTTGGAAGCCCGATTTTGCAGTTTTCACCAAGCGTACCAGATAGGACAAGGTACTTGAGAAGAATTGCTTTCGATTTTGCCAAAAAAGAAAAGGTTGTCCTTCGATGTTTTTCCCAGTGGAAATTGCGTATGCAAAACTCAGAGAATTTCCAAGCTTTTCGAAAGCAAGGAAATCTAATCAAGAAAGAGATGGAAGAAAAATTTGAAAATGCTCTTTGGAACTTTGCGGCGGACTGTACGTTGCACATTATTTATTTTATTTGTTCTGTTGGTATAGAGACGTACCACTCGTCCTTAGACACTAAATAAAGGGGATTCTCTTTTAACGAGAGCTGTCGCTTCTCGACAAGATTACGTGAGAAAGAATTAAAATATTTTGAGTGAATAAAACTTTTTTTTTTTCAAAATTAAGCCGATGGTACGTTAGTCAATTTTTAACAAGATTTCTCATTTTTCCGAAACGCCTTTATTCGCAACTCTGAAGTCTCTTTCGGGTCGGACGGATAAGAGATGATGTTCTTTGCTTGTTTCTTGAATGAGTACTGTCTACGTTAACGGATATAACGTCGGTTGACGTGCGACGTCGACATTAACGTATAACTGCGTTACCGTGCGACGCTGACGTTAACGTATCGCGTGTCTCCATGGAGAAACTTGCCCGCGATAAACCATGCTGCCATCGAGTCTACGACAATTCATTTAATGTAGCCCGATACGTTGAAAGATTGGTCTCGCGTTTGATTAGCATTAACGCGTCACGTGACGGCAGTCGATAAAGAAGAAAAACTTCATTACCGACCGAGACAACTGTCCGTTGTCGTACAATTGTTTCGTGATGCATGACGCGAAAAAAAGGTCGATATTTGAAAATAACGAGTTAACGCGTATAGACTATAGAACGCGTGTTCACGGGTAATACGGATAAAATTGATTTGAAAAAAAAAGAAAAATTTAACGGGGATTACAAACCATATCGAAAGCGAAATATGTATATACTGTTGATTAAAACTTTGCGAGTTGATCCAAGAAAAAGTGAAAATTCGTGAAAGCCAAAGGAAATATTTTGCAGGATGATGAAAATTTATTAGACAGAAGAGTACGGCTGTCTGACGGGTCTCAGGAATTCCTTTTCGGTATACGAAAATATGGGATACGAGTCGGTAAAGAAGGATAGTACCTTCAAATGTCCTAAGGATTTGATCACGTACGAAGATTACGAGCTGGGCTGCTTGATGCCTTATTGTATGCCTCGAATGGTTCGCGGACTAAAATAAGAACATGCGAGAGCAAGAGAGAAAGGAATGAGAATCGATAAAAATTGCTAGGATACAGATAGGAAGGTTGATATTGGTTTGTTCTGAATGAAAAAAAGAAAATTGCATCAACATTTTTAAGTTAGATTGGTCGGTTAAATTTAACATAAATGAATCATGATTATATGGGAAAAAATTAATGCATATGCAATATTATACATCATTGTGCATAAGTACTGGCTTTGACAATTTTTATCTCAAATTTCCGTAATATTTCACGTATAAGACTTTATCTAACTTACCACCTCAAGATCCACGCTTGACTGTACCAACCTAATAAATTAAACGTATACTTTGTAGATACGTGACTTATCGTTAAAGCAATGTAGGGTTACGTTGCCAATGTTGATTATACATTATATATTGTATATATATATACACACGTTTGCCAAAGAGATACTTTGGGGACACGAAAAATCAAGGGGCGTTCACAACAGCAAGCTAATGTTTTTTTTTTAAGTCCTACCTTGGGACATCACAGCATTGAAGTTCTGACCTAATCTAACTTAACGAAACATTTCCAAGCGTATCATAAATACTGGATGCCTAGCATTGAAAAAATGTAAACAAATTTGGCGAGACAGTCCCTTTATGGTCCTCAAAACAGTCATTATGCTGAAAATACTTTTGAGGACGGTCCCCAAAACAAACAGTCTCCCCCATACTAAATGACACACATATATATATATAAACTAAAAAAATGTCATCGTCATACGGTTTCAAAAAATGTATAATTTTTTTTTCTTATCGATCGTCTACGAAAAAAAAATCATTAATCAAATTTTGTACTTGACACACCCTTGGTACGTACAAATCGTTCATCATCGACTCGTACGTAAATCTTGGGAATTGGCGATCGAAGGAGGGCGGGGAGGGGTTTCTCCCCTTCCTCCGCCGGTAGTCAATCACTCTCAAAATCAAAGAACGTATACCCAGTTGTTTTACGGACCGATAATTTTGAGCCTGCTGAACTTTCAAAAGTGCTTCTTGACTGTTTAGAAACAATTGAGAGTATCGATCGGACGGATTAATGAGAAGCCCCCATCCCCCACGAATTAATTGATTAACAAAATTTGTTTAGCTGTTCTGTCTGGTAATAGAAAAAATTTTAAAAAGAAATAACATTGATACCATAAACGTCACGTGGTTATCAGGACGAAGATGAGCTTGTAGGGTGTTTGCCTATTGGATGCTCATCAGAGTTCAGGATCAGCGACCTGGTCCCAGTGGAGCCTGATGGGTCTGAGAATAATTGAGGCTCTTGGTTTAGAGTCTCTTAGACGTTGTATACCTTTAATGAGTCATTCGCGGTGTCCAATGTCAGGCGCCGTAAAGGCAAAAGGACGCTCGTAAAGTGTCGCGACGCCTCCTCTCACGTGAAACAGCAGGTCTGATATCGTGACATCGGAGAAAGATCCGAGCCTAGTTGGAAAATTTAAAAGATACTTTGTCTTTTTTTTTTAAAGATCATTTCCTTGACGCCGTTATGGGACGTGAGAGACGTCAGTGATGAAAATTTTATAATAGAACTCGTATGTTACTTTTATTACCTGAAATCCCATTATTGCTATCTCGGGATGGTTGTCACGAGTATAATTTTCTGAAATCATGTATCCGCGTGAACAATTTTTTAAAAAATTTTTCAAAAAATTTATCAAACTGATACCGGCGAAGTAAAAATGGGTAGTGACGTTGGGTTTTCCTTTTCTTTAATTTTCTGGACTGTCGCGCAATATTTGCTTGAAAGATAACTACCCCCTTTCAAGGTAGCGTATCGCACGTTATAAACGACGCCATCTTGGCCGAAGGTCGTACAATATAAATTTTTAAAAAACCTACAGTTGGCAGCACCGAACTGTACAAAAGGGATGCTACCCCAGAAAGGTAAATACACGTATATTTCGTCACAAAATTTTTTTACCACATTCAACAGGTCATTCGACCCTCAAAAAAGATGTTCATGAAGACATTAAAAAAACTAGATCAGATCATCAGTAAAAATATTATAAAACACAAAAACGATGATTCGATAACCCCAATAAATTTAATATAAAGCTAATTTGACTCTCCACGTGCATAATCCAATTAATTGCACAGTACACTCAGTTTAATTGGACCAACCTGACCTGAATACAATAAAATCGCGAAAAAACCCTCAGCGCCCCTTTAGCGTTTTTTTATTTTTCAACCCCCCTCCCTCACCCGCGATTCCTACTCTACCCACCCTTTCCAAAGGGTGAAAAGTGAGAAGTGTGAAATTGCAAGGGTTGTTCTCGGAGCTGGAGGAAGGTATTAGACCGGATGAAGGTAGACACAAATATTTGCTATCGTCAGGGGCGGGGGGGGGGGGGGGAAGGGGTTAATACGACAAAGACCTGAGAGCTAATCGCAAGTAAAATAGACAAATAAAAAATTGAGGAAGAGACGTAATGAAAAAAAAAAACCACCCTACGCCAACAGTAGATCCCCCCTCTTTCATTATGTATATGCGTGACCCTCCATGACCTTTACGATTAGTCCCACCAGTGCCTTGTGTTGATGTTGACACGTGCGCGACCACACCCTCTTGATTGATCATACGAAGCAACAAGCTACAAGGGGTTGGTACCCTTAAAGACCTCCAGGGGTGAAGTTGGTTTACGTCAGGTTAGGGTTCTCTCATCAACGTAATTGAACCTGATCGAAGCCCCTTAGACGTATTACCCTGTTTTGAAAAATCCCCCCACCCTCCCCCTATTGTTATATTACCGGAACTTTTATTCGAGCCAATCGTCCCTTAACCAACAAGTACCAAAAAAAAAATGGACCAATCTCTCACCAACCCCATTTTTTACGTATACCATGTAAGATAAGAATTTTGAAAATATATTTTTTTTCCATTTTTTTTTTATGACGGAAACAATTTTATTCAGACCTCAGTCAACCCTGTTTACGTTATGTACTGACGTTTCTGTTATCGGTTTGTATTATCGATAAAAACTATTAATAATAGAAACTCAGAAACTTTGTATATTGATATACAAAGTTTCAATTAGTATCATTGCTTTTTACTTGTAATAAAGGTACAACGTGTTATCAATGTATCTTGAACTTTAATCGAAACTCGATATTGTTTAATATATTGGTGCCAAATTATATACATATGTATATAAACATGCCAAAGCATACATATATTTTTGCTCTAATTTAAT
Organism: Calameuta filiformis; assembly: GCA_030142265.1. NCBI lineage: Eukaryota > Metazoa > Arthropoda > Insecta > Hymenoptera > Cephidae > Calameuta > Calameuta filiformis. The sequence continues at coordinate 359,251 of JARQSU010000510.1, read as the reverse complement.
TTTACGGCTGGGTCAAATGTTAAAAAAAATTCAACCAACCAGTATGTAAATTTTTATGGTGGACACTGTACACTGGGTCATAGTCACCCAAATACATACAGTGCGTCATGACGTAATTTTCGCACGATACTCGAGAGTCCCCACTTCCTCGTACAGTCACTGTCAAGTATAATCTTTGAACACACTGACACTCTAAAACGATAACGGTACAATAGCCTATCTAAAAAAAAAATTAGAGCGATTATAAAAAAAAAAGGCAAACACGTGTTATCTTCAATTTAAAAATCTACTAATGACCCAATTAAGTCACGTGCGATCAGCCCGAGAAAGTACGTCACGAAATTTATTACTTAAGGCTGGCTTTACAAATGAACGACCGTAAACGTTCTATTCCATATGACACGGGTCTTATGGGTTTCTATGTAAATCGAGCAAGAGCGAATTAAGCGTATAGAACAACTTTATGGCGCACGCGTTATGTGGTATCGAAGCACTCGAAATGTATTGAATAAATTTTTTGTCTAATTTTTACATAAAAAATCCTTATCAGCGTCACCGATAAATTTTTTAATTTGCTTCCTAATATTTCCTCGATCAATCTGATTTTTAACCTCCGAGCGACTAAAGTCAAATGACGTCACTCAACACTCGGCGACGCTCTCCAGCAACAAGAAAGGGAACTGTCCATTAGCGAAGCCTATCTACTGGCACAGCGTGGTAATCTTGGACCAGGCGCGTATATACCAGAATAAAGATAAGGTCCCATGCGTTCTATTCTTGTGGTCTAGTACAAGGCAGATGGCTGCTAGGAAAGTGGCCCGGGTCTTCCAGGCTTATCGTAGAATACAAATAACGGTGTATCAATATTTATCAAGTTTAATGGGAACGAAGCGATACGAAACGTGAGGCGAGGTCGGTGGGATAGTTAAATTTTTTTTTTTTTTATATATAATGTTGAATGCATCTTGTACTGGGTATTAGTCACGTGACTATACGTTTGAAATGTTATGTCGGTTCGACGACGTTAACTACTGCTGGCAAAGGGCCGATTAGCAGAAAGAGAATAGACGATGCTTTACGACGTCCATTATACAATTCGTTCAATTGCATCGTAAACTATTGTTAATTTCTAATTCGACTGTAACCTTACGGCCGTCTTGAAATTACGATCGCTTAAGGAGAATCGCAATGTTGGAGAAGAGAAGTCTTTAAGGAGGCGTTTAAAAAAAGATTGCACGACTATCGATTTGTGAATTATCGAAAAGAAAAAAGAATATATTGTATAATTTTGGAATTTGGGTAAAATCTTTTTTTTTTTTTCAAAAAAACTGTATTCCACATGAAAATTAGAAAGATATACAATATTTATATAAAATTATTAATATGATAAATACGAAAATTTGTATTTTATTGATATTTTTCTGCTGTCGATTAATATGACTTGATAATTTGGCATCGTTACGTAACATAGTCGACTGTATATCGTGGTCGATTAGCCATTAGTCCGAAAGGCGTCAATAGGGATTGATAATGGTTTGGATAAATGGGTCGTCACATGAAAGCCGCCATTATCCAGACATACCAATTGTCAATGAAACCTCTTGGAATTCGCTCCTCTCAATTGGATCAACAGACTCCGTTTAATTGTAACTGCGCGACGCTCCAGGCTTATAGACACAGCTGACAATAAGCATATAAAGCGTAGTCATAGAAAAGATGTAAACCAAAAAAAAAAAAATAATAATAACAGAGATCTCTGGAGAGACCGTTACGAAAGCCATACTACAAACCACCAATTTTACTCGTCCATTTCTTCGTTCTTCATTCTTGGTGAATTCGATTCACCTGCCAAGTCCAGAACCTGCCCCTCATTATCGAGTAGGTAGGTAGGTAGGTAGGTAACAGATAAGGTAGTTTCTCGTAGAATTGGACTTTAGAAAATTTTACTGTACCGACCGAGTCATTTACAAGAGTGACAGGACAAAGGAATCGAATCATCTTCCAGGGAACGTGTAGACGTGAGGTAGAAGGAACAGACAAGGCGCTAGAGCTTAATAGTGGTATTAGTAGTAGTGGTAGTGGTATTAGTAATAGTAGTAACACTAGTAGTAGCAATAGTAGCGGTAGTAGCGACAGAGCCAGGAGTCTTTTCAGAAAACAGGATTTACTCTTTAGAATGTAGCCTTTGTATATCTCTCTCATATGCTACCCTCATAACCTCAAACGAAAATATGTGCCAGTAAGTAAACCTTTTGATTGAAATTCGAGGATTACGTTACGGAATGCCATGTGGGAAACTACAGAACATAAACATCAAATCCGAATCGTATTTCGAATCGACTCAGAAGAATGAGAGCTCCGAGCTGCTGCGCTTCCTTATATACCAGAGACTCCTCGTCGAACGTAAAGCGCCGGACGAGTGCTGCCACCTAGTGGCAAACTTCGTAGCTTCTAATACTTTCGTGAAAAATTTTAAACTTTTCGTACCGTACACTATTTTTTTTTAAACTTTCTAAACTCCTCGCACCAGTTATCAGTGTGACGTGCAGATAGTGACGTTACTCAAGAACCACCAGCTGATATACGCGGAAAAGATACGATCCACGCGTTCCAATAATTTCAGACACGAATTTTCCAGCAATTCCCAGAATCCTCGTAAAAATTTATTTTACTTTATATTTTCAAAAAAAAAAAAAAATCTATTCAGACATTACGGCATATCGACGGAGCCCTACATTTGACGATTGAAAGCAAACCGCAATCCATCAATTTATTCAGCTCTAAATGAATCGATACTGCAGGATTCCTTTTACGAATGCAATTAAAATTCTTTTTCTTTTATCCGTCCAAGCAAACCAACGATGTTCCATCTTAAAAAGAACTTTCCGTGATTTTACATCATACAACCTCGGACTAACAAAACTACGAAGCTACGTAAACAACCAGCGCCTTCGGCGGCTGTAAACCCAACTAACCCGATGCGCTCGCAATGCATTATGGATGCATCCCAGCATAAGATAATTCCCAAAAGCGCCACCGATCGATTCGTAACACTAAAACCAAACGAAATCCATTAAGGAAATCCTACGGTATCCATTATAATATAAAATCATAAATTACCCGTGTCACGTGCCTGTGGAAAATTGCGAAAACCAATGCGCGTAATCGCATCAAGGCGCGGCTCCGTGTCAGACTCTACGAGATCACATCGCCTTCCGACTTCCGCCCGTCGAAAAGCGTAAAAGCCACAATCAAACGGAATAAGAAACAAGAAAAAAAAAAAAAATTTTTAAATGCTCTTAATGCGAAAATTTTCTTCAATACATTTAACAGTAAAAAAATCAAAATTATTCGTATAATTTATTTTCTCGGTATTTTTATCGCCCACCAACGACACCAGGCAAGAGATCGTTAACGAGCTTACGTACGTAAAGACGCATATACACATAGTTATAACGAGTTTACGTTCCTCCGGATCCCACTTCCACTTCCACGAATGATTTTGTCGCGACGTTTAAAAATAATTCTTCGCCATGTCCCTCCGTTTCTTGGTCCACGATCGCTTTCTTCGTTCGTCGGCATTTTATCGCTCGGTTCACGTTCCTGCTTTCTTACTCGTGGTCGCGCGCGCCGCGCGTGCATCGCTACCGGCTTGTCGGCTGCCATACGTATGACCCTTCGTGTTTTCCCAACACGTGTCTCCGCGCCGTGGGCTACCGCGATTCCTCGGTACCGGCTATTTTCGTGAAAACCCGCTCTTCTTGGTATCCCCGTATTTATCGAGTTTACGTCCAAATGTTTGCTTTAATCAAAATTGACTTTCTTTTTTTTTTTTGGCACAACAGCGACCGGAAAAAATGACACGTTCAAATAAAATCATTAGGAAAATAAAAATTACGTCGTTACAAAATTATCTATTTCTTTCGTAGCAAAGTCTCAATGGTCATTGATATACGTAAATAATTATTCAATCGATTAGCACTGTATATCCATAAAAAACCAAAGAGGCACAATCATTATCGTTATATCGAGTTTTTACATTTTTATTTAACTTTCCATTCGCGTGTTAACCATAAAAATTGGAATGAATGTCCACGATTACTAAATTAGTAAATTTATTCGAGTGTGTATGTCGACATTTTCGTTCGAGATGTCGCAAATTCCAAAATTCACCAAGGTATTCGATATCCAACATATATATATACACAAACATATATGCCATCTAGAATTTAGGATAAGACAAGATTCCAAGCATAAATAGCATAACGTGTCGAGAGAGGCACGTGAACAGCAATTGATTGGATATCGATAAACAATCATATCCCGCCAATCGATTTAAAAGATATTCAATTTACAGTAGCCATACGTACTGCATCCGTCGCTCGTAGCTGAGTTCATCGGGGGCTGTGAACCACCTTAAGGAATGTTCACAAGATGACCCATGCACGTCAAGAGCCTCGTACCACGAGTAAAGTTTCAAGTACGTCTCGTTGTGACTAATGGACGTTCGTTCTACCCCGTTTGATTGCCGTCACTGGCGGTTCAATGATTCATTCGGCACAAATGATAATGGCAGAAATACATTAGAACGAATGGCTTTTCCATTTGACTGTTAAAAATGGTCCAAGCACTCGACTACGCCTAACGCTGTGGACACCTTGTGTAATAAGGATCAAGAAAAAAAAAAAAAATCGCCATTTGCATTCCGTGCAAGAAAAGGTCATTGTTTATTGTATTCGATTGACATCGGATACTTCGCAGTTACGCGCAATGAGCATCATCGAGTTGCGTCAACAACGAAAATAGAGTCGCTGCAGTCACTTTTATATTTGCGATATCAATTGTGCGCGTACGTATATATGTACATACGTAGATATATATTTATTGGGATAAATTAAATTTATGAAAATTCCCTTTAAAAAATTCGATCGCTTTGAGAAGAAATATTCGTAAAATAATTTTTCAATAGTTAATTATATTTTTATCGTTTCTTATTGCGCATGCGCAGTCAGTGCTTCTTTCCATTCACAAAAATTAGGCCTGCTGCTCAATTATTTGCTGCATCTAATTACGTACGTTTATGTATTTAGAGCAGTATTAAATACACGTCACTGTATATGCTTTATCAAACGTGAGCTATCGTCGGTTTGATCAAAGTCCAAGGAGAACAGACGGACATGTGTAAATTAACGAAATTTGACTCGGGTTCGCCGTCGAGTCAAGGACAAATGGATAAATCATTAGCGTAGTAACATTTGATAATTCGTTGATGTTACGTGAGAGAATAACGGGACGTGCACAATGTAAAATTTACGTCGGGAAGAATTTTTCTCTTGGCGTCTGTCAGTCAAAGTAAACGCAGGTATTCGAACCAGCTGTGGTTGTCAGTGAAATGTCCGTTGATAAAATAATGATAACATTCGGTATCGGTTCTGCGAGATCGTTCCACGCTCGTAAATGAATAAGTTGGTTGAATATTTGTAAGCAGGATAATCGCGTTATCAGTGGTTAATTAATCGTGAGAAAAATCCCACGCATCCCCGGCGTAGACAATTAATTGACTCTTGATACGGCAATTAGGTTTTGGTTGGGCCACGACAGCACGAGAAACTAGAAAATGCAGTGAGGATACTGGTGAACGTGTCACCAGGCGTGAATACGAGTTTAATATTTCAAGGGAAAAAATAGACAGTGACGATAATTGACTTACTGATTTTCCGAGTAGACGTGGATGAATTATCCGATATTCCAAGTAATCCGTTATCGTGGTAATAAGCGAAACAGTCACGAAAAAATTCACTTAAACTTCGCACTGGGACTTTTATTTGAAAATTTGAGTACAGGTACTAAATATTTAACACTGAGGACATTCCGTCCAGATGTACGCCGTTAATTATATCTCTTCGTTGATTGCACTTCCAGCAAGGTATGTCGATTGGCATTAATGGCATTGCGAATTTAAGAAAAATAAGATAGATGAAAATTGCGCAAGCACACGCGAGTCTCTACACGTGTACAAATAGTCGTTTGAGCCTCTGAGTTTTTCCGAGTATTTGAAAATGGCGCATGCGCACTGCCGTCACTGCATTTTCCGAAATTAACACGCACATTCACTGCTTACAGAAATATGGGCATTTATTTACTCGTCACGGATATTCCAACTGGTATACGGAGTTCGTTAATTGATAAACATAGTACCAGCGCGCATCACGTGAAGATCAATTGAGTCCAACCGTTAACACGAGGTCCTATCCTCGCGACGGTTCAGCCGATACTGAGGAGACAGCTGGCTGGTTGGACGCCTGACTAACTGCTTCTCACTGGCTCGACTCTCATTGGCTCGTTCGTTCAATTCCGTGTCCGATCGTATCTCACCGGATGCGCATCTTATAGCCTAACTTAAAGACGGCCCGCTAGTTGGCGGTAGCATCGCGCGTCCGTTTGAGAAGTTAAAAAAAGTCGCGTCCTTTGTTGAAAAGTATTATTGTGTTTTCGTTGTTTTGCATTTAATAAATAGTGTCTGAAGACTCGCGTATATACCGCAAGAAACTTTATTTCTGATAATTGATACGTGAAGAGCAATTTCCGACAGCTAATTAATGGTTTCGAATGTTACAGTCGGATCGATTCGTGACGAGCGAGAACGAATTTTTCGGAGTTCGCAATGACTTTTAATGCTCGATTTTATTTTATACGTCGTTTTCGAGATTGCTGGTTCAGTGCTTGAGTGTTTTGTTATAAGCGAAGGAAGTAATGGGGAAAAAAAAGACTGTGATAACGTTGCAGAGAAATGCATACTGCAGGTTGATAAGCACAAAGCAATCTGCTAGGAGTGTTGCGTGTAGCTAAAGTTAAATGAAACTGAAGTATTTCCGTGATTGTTAAAAAGAAATGCTGTGTGATAAGGTTAACTGCTTAAGACTGTTTAAGCAGTTAGGCAAGCTTACCCTTTTCTTTCTACAATACTTTGGATCGTTGGACCTTTAACGTGCGTTACACGCCTGCCAATACTCGAGATGAAAATAGGATTCAGTAATCGTAAAATGGCCTTCAATTGCCACTGATCTTTCATCGAAACTCGGCGTAATGCACTTCCTATACTGTACTCAGACTTCCAAGGGAGTTTTCATATAGAAATCAATAACGGTGTGGCAATTCGACGGTAACTATTGGCTCTATATAAAATTCTATAAGAAATCGTCGAGAAACTAATCGCGCACTTGCGAGTTACGAGTGGATAATATTTTTAAATTGAAAAAGTCTTATGAAATAAATCATTTTTTTTTTGTGTCCACACGTGCGCTGCTTTTATGATTCTTTCAGAGCGACGTTAACTGTTATTTTTCTTTTATGAAAGCTTACGTGGCTCTTATTTTTATTGACGGTTTCAATAATATATTCAATGCTCGTTAAGAGAAAAAAAAAAAAATACATTTGGAGGTTATCTAATTTTAATTTCATTCTTATAACAACAGTGGAAGATTTTTCTTTCCGTACTCCTTTATAACATTCATTTGTATTGATGTCATTCTGTGGGTTTTAACAAAAATGTTTTAATGCTTTTTTTTTTTTTGACACTTTCAGAAACATTACGCAGTTAAGTCTTTTAAGAATCGTACAAGCGCGAAGCGTGACGATGTGCCGTAATAACGGGAATTCACAGATTATTCCTTTCGTCCGTTACAAGATCGTCGGACCTTGAAGGTACAAGAGAAAAGATACAACAAGATAAGGATAACGCATAAGAAATTGTTTGGAATGCATGTACAACCCGAATTCGAAATCCTGCCGAACACATTAAACAGGTTTGTAAATAAAAATCTGAAACCTGTTACCAAATACTATCATTTTAGCTTTTTTTTTTTTCAACGGCCAAACTTCAAGTAAAAGATCTTTAAATTATGGACAGGACAAAACCAACAGAATCCACGGTAAATACAAGAGAATTTAATTGAATCCATTTCCATCTGGTTTGCAGTCGTAACGATTTGCCCAAGTGATTTCACGCAATCCGTTCCGTCTCTTGTCACGACGCAGCAGCCAAAACGATAAATTCAAACGATACAGATTGCCCATTCAGGGCTGCCCTTTTTTTATACAGCGGATACGTTCGCCAGCTATTATTATACAACAGATTCAAGTGACGCGACGTGACGAATCGCGTGCCCTGTGAACTACAATTTATGTCGTTCCCATTAGCTGTGAATCCTCAACCCTATGAGACAGCAAGATCAAATATGCAAGAGGAAAGAAGACGCCGCTTCAAAATCACCTTATATTATTCAATAACAAATTCAACCATAAATCTCGACATTTAACCATGATAATCGTCCATGTCAATTGATTCTCTCTAAATTATCACACACATCGTCCAATTATTTTTCACTGTCCACTACGATTATTATCACGCTCTTAAAACTCTTATCCAAATATACCATTTCTTGTATTACGCCAGATTGACTTGTGACAGCAAGTGGTGGGGATAAAAATTCCAAAACTGCGTCTGCTAATATCCCCAAGTCTCTTTACTGAATTAGCGACAGGGTTAATGAGTATATAACACCAGGTGATTACCGGAGGGTTTAATCATGTGTTTTCGTACACGTGAGGGTGGTAACCCTGAAATTGAACGGATTGAGATATGGTATTTCTCGTAGCCCCCTAAGCGGTTTAAACTAATCGTATGGCTTATTGCGATACGCACACCTAAATACCCCATTATATTGTATCGAACCACCCATATATTACATTTCGTGTTAAGTTCTTTGGCTCCCCTCAAGCCTCTTGGATATTCACATCCCCCGAGTGAGTTGAAGCTAATTTTTTTTTTCATAAATTAACCAGCCTGTCATTAGAAACGCAATTGCTGTCCCACGCGACCCAATCGTGCCAACAAATAAAGCCCGTGTCAAACGCGGTAAATTTGAATCGACTCAATTTAATTAGTCCACTCGAGATCCCTGGAGTCAGCAGAGGGGGAAATGCGAGAGACACAGTAAGAGGAAGGGAAAAGGAAAATTAAAGGGGAATTCGACAAGGGTAATTGATCCATATATAAATGTATATATGTATATATGTATATACGTATACACGAATACGATCTGCCGTGTCTAATTGACCCAAATTAACGATACTATCAAATATTAAGCGAACTGAAATGAGAGGGAGGACACAATATCTTTTTGTACATATACCGGGTGAGCATAGCGAAATGAACGAATTGATAATTTTATTTTGATTTCATTTTTATTCAGTTACTCGGATTCATCTACTTCATCAATTATGCTCTTTCTTTTATAAAAGCTGCTGCTGTCTCTGTTATTTTTTTTACGTATTCCTGGATAAATATTATTGTTTTTTTTTTTTTACAGAATGGAATAAATCGTCAATGTTATACAGGGTGTACGTACTTTCTCTGCGTCACTAGTCCATTATCGTTCGCGCCATCTGTAACAAACAAAAAAACAATGATTCCTTACACAAGTCGTTCACACGAAAGTAACCGACATACAAAGGTTCGTTGAAAAGAGGATTTAAGTTTTAACATCGTATATAGGGTGGCGTCGTATCAACGTATCAACAATTAAAACTACGATTAATTAGAAAATTTTTTCACGTATGACAGGCTGCTATGCTGCCGTCACGTGTACGCCTTTCATATGTTTTATATATACATTTACATATACGTACATATATTATACACACATACGTTAATAATGTAGGAAAACGACAAGAGGTTATTTATAGAGACAGGATGTTGCGACGCTGTGTCTAGCAGTTGGCAATTAGTGGCTGAATATTTCGGCAACGATCTATTAATAGAAGACTCGGGCTAGACTGAATATTTAAAAATTTGTTTCACGCTGAACGTATATCCACGCGGAGTTTCTATAGGTAAATCATATTTGGTATGACATACATGAATTTTGGTTTAATAGGCATATAATGTGTGATCAATTCTGTAATTATTATTCCTACCCACGTAATTGCACGTGTACCAATGGTCATCTCTGAAAAATTTATATACATACGTCATAGGAAGGGTCACGGAGCAACTGTCATTATACGCACGTGGGTGCATTTGTTATTAGGTCACACGTTTACACGATGCTTTGACATTCAATACTCTGACAGAATATCAGCCACGTGTATTGGTATAAGCATTTAAATTGTTGATTCAAATAATTATTGATTAGAAGTAATTGGATATTGATTTTATCGATTGAAATCTACGTAAATTATATTATTAATCAATTATATTAATATGATGATTATCGATAGAAACTTGTTAAAATTTTTCAAAATATTGTTCAATAATGCATTTTATACAGCTTATTATATGTACGTAGTATGCGATGTTATTTTAAGGTTAGTTCACACGTGCATTAGGCAAATGTACCTATGGATCTTTACGCTGCTATAGTTTTCACTTCTAAGTCGGTCCCTCGAACCACTCTGAATTTCCGTAGAGGTTTGCGAAAGGATGAAATTCGCACTCGCTATAAATTTCCGACACAGTTTATATTCAATTTGAATAGGAATTAATTCGATGCAATCGTCCTGTTTGCATTGCATTATCCAATTCCACGTAAGGTCGATTAGAATACAGATATTTTCGGAATGTCAGGCTGAATGTGAAAAAAAAAAATTTTCAAAAATTTTCATACCAACATTCCTAATGGTCATTGGCATATATGCGAATCGCGAAGCGATATGGAAAATGTTTGAATCGTTAAAAAAAAATTTCAAAATTTTTAACACCAAAATCAATCCACAATATTATTTTGATCAATTCGCAACAACTTCACGTTGCCGATAATGAAAATTTGACAAGGCTGAAAGTTAACTAACGCTTTTCAAATTCTATTTCTAATTCTAATTATATTTTTAAAAAAAAATTAATATCTCCATTCTCTTTTTAATGCACATTTTATCCCGAATAAAGTTGCCCTCGCTTCGCTCGCAAAATAATTCAAACACGTCATTGCGAACTGGACCTGACGTTTTACAGCCACGAAAACGTCAGGGGTGGCTGATACAGCGAACGACGGATTGTTTGTGCGTTATGTTACTTTGCATACGGGCAGTAAAGGTTCCTTCGTTCCGGTAACGTGCGTGACACGATGCGTGAAATAGCGATCGTGTGTATCGACTAAGAATTACGACGGGGGGTCAGTATTTATTATGGGTTCGTAGGGTCCAGCAGTGACGGGGTTGGTTCGCCCCATTTTCGCCCCACTGGATAATGGATAATGGTTGCGCACGCTCATCTTCCTCCATTCAAATACACAACCAGACACGAAGCAGTGGATCAACTTAGTTCCATTGTATTATCCTGAAAATCCATAATTTCCAAAAAAAAACAAAAAAAAAACTATAACTTAATTTTTTATCCAAATACTTTTTTTAATGTCGCTTTCAGAACGGTAAAAAAAATTTTAAATCAAAATTCGTCCCTTCTGTAATCCCGCTTATCGGTCCACCGTGATAAACCCTATGCAGACAGATATGCATGTACCGTACTCTTTTATACTACTTTACGTGGCCAATGGGCTGTGTGCATATTTAGACTTATGCTTGGTCCTTATGCTTATGGCGGTTCTCATGGGAATTACACTACTCGAGTATGCTGTGTCGTTGTTTGGCATTTTGTATGCCACATGAGAACTTCCACTTACAGCTATGACTTTATATATATATATATTATTATATAACGTCAGTTCAGAGATGGCTAACACGTAGAGGCTTAATATCGCGTCTAGAGTATTATGGAAATTTAAGAAAATATTTTCAGACTAGATAAGCACAGTGCCATTCATATTTATTATTAATAAATATAATGATTTTTACCCATTAAATCACTTAGCAAACCCTTTTCGAGTATCGAGTATGAAAATTCGATTTTGACGTTAACTTTAAAATTCAAAATCATACACTGTACATTTGTACACTATGTGCTATTGAAAATTTGACATTTAAGCAAAGAAGATAAGTAATCACGAAAATCGATTAAGCAACCAACAATTACGGTTGCGCTGTACATTTTCTTGAACACAGTGTATAGCCACTGTGTGTTCACGTATATATCTATATATACCTTAGCGTGCAAATGATTAGAGTGCGGAAACGATAAAATATGTATCACGTATGTCGTGCGCGATAACGCAGCCGTGGAAAACTAGCAATATTCTTTTTAGGATGCGAATCAAATTTTTTTTAATAATTTTGAAAAAAATTGTTTCCCTATGAAATTCATTTCTCAACATGCGAGTATGTACGTGGACGTTGCATCTGGCTTCGAAATAAAAGTTACTTGTCAGATTCTAGCTCGGGTTGAAATATTAAGGGGGTTTTTGAAAGGAATGTAATTACGGGTTACATAATGGACGTTTAATTAAAAAAATGTAAATACACCTTTACCAAGAATGCCAAGTCAATGTAATAAGCGGACACTATGATATTCTCGACTTGGGCACGTAATGCGCTATATTGCTTTAATAATCGCGGGTACGAAATCATTTTTGCGAATAACGATCGAGTGAAAAATCGCAATTTTAGCAAGTTTTCATGCAACTGCCAGTATTATTAATGGGAAAATTTTTTGTTCTCTTTGAAAGTGTCTTTTTTGGAAAAAAAAAAAAATTATTTTCATACCAAAATTTATTTATCTGCATCAATGGTACTCGATGTTATCGTACATCGAATTGTTCAATAGGATTCGAGACAATTGCATTACACGTTCGATATTTCTTGTCACGTCTTTTTCAATGATCGAGAATAACGAAGACAATTGAAAATTATCTCCGTACTTGTCATTGTCATTGTTCGACAACGTACGACCCACTTTTTCCAAGCACATCAACAAGCATGTATATATGTATATATACACAAATCTCGATCAAGAATTGTCTCTGATCGATAATTGAATCCTTTCACCATGACGTGTCCTTTTATTGATCACGATGTGTCATACAGTCTGTCTTTGTCTATCTCACGGATCATTTCATGACGTCACAAGGAATAAATATAAAAAACTTCCCTCCTTTCAAAATACGCATATTAAGAGAAAAATTTTTTTTGTGTCGATACAAAAGAAAATTTTGAAAATTGCAACACGTCATAGTCATATGACCTTTCACCTATCTGACGTTAGAAGGTTTTACCATTGAATTATGTAAGAGCAGTAACCTGACCCAACCCAGTTTTCTTTACTCGACGTTATTTAAAAAAACGAAATTTGTTTTTAACCATATTGATTATGTCTTATCGATGATCGATTCCCGATGTGATCGACAAGTCTCGAGTGTATCGACCTGCTCGTTGAGATCGGATCGGTCGATAAAGACGGTCGTGTAGGCTCGGTGTGAACTAGAGACCCTAAAACAAGATCCATCTGATCAGCTTGTCGATCTGCCGTTAGCGCCAACTAAAATTCCATCGTACGTCAACCTGAGATATCGATACTCGATATTTGGTATCGATCTAACCTGCCCTCTTATGATGAACAAGCACAAACATCTGGGCAGGCATCTTGTCCTGGACCGACAAGGGAGTTTAACGACTGTCGTGACCAGATCTGTCAGACTGGAGCATCTTGTTTGTGGCTGGAATTATTTACACGTATGATACAATGTATAGATCTATATTGTCTTATAGGAGATGAAAGATACACGAACTACACACACACACACGCGCGCGCGCACGCACACACATTGTCCCATGAAATTTTATCGTTTACATTGTTAACTATACTATATTAAAAGAAAATTTATGAAAAATTTGAAATTTTTCTATAAATCAATCAAAAGTCATCGTCACGTTTACGTATTTTTTTGACGTGCCACAAATCTTAAAGGTTCATTCACACGAGTGCACAAGAGGTCGAATTTGAAATTGGAGTTCTACCGTAATATGCATGTATGCCTAAGCGTATGTGAAAGGTAAAGCCAAAGTCAAGTAAAGCTTAGGAGAAACTTAAAATTATCGAAAGTCATTGGGATTGGAAAAAATGTTGTTTGCGACGGCCATTTTTGTGTTTTCTAATTATCATCTCAACGGTCCAGCGACCGTGTATTAAAGTGATCTGTATCGTCTTTAATGATTCCTAGCCTCGACATACCTGTAACACCGTATTTAGTAAATGTTAAAACAAAATGGCGGATACGTCTACGTAGGACCAAGGCGCTTGGAGGTAACTTCATAAAACAGAGTTAACGTTGTTTCCTTGAGCACACAGGTGTTTTACGAGGCCAAAGTAGAACGAGGAAACCCTCTAGAGAAGCTTATCACAGGGTTACCGCGTCATTACGGCGGGTACCAACAGCACCGGAAACGGAAACAGCGACCGATGCGCAGTTTCCAACCCAATTCGCCATAAGGGACCGGTAATAGTCCTACCCACTCCACGCAGCTATTCACCTGCCATCCAGCCAAGCTTACCAACCACTTGAAATCCAACGGGCTGCTATCTGGAGGTTGCATAAATAATTGGGGTAAGTTTGTCGAATTATAGATTCCGAGGTAATCAGAGAAACGTTAATCGGAAAAATTAGGTATAAAATCGCGAGAAAAAAATCCATATAAATAAATGACTTTATATGTATATTTGAGAATCAATACATTTTTTGATCACACCGATGGAACTGGGTACAAGATTGATAGGAGGATAGTGGTATAATTACTAAAAAATATTTTTAATTAATTTTTTTTGCGTTTATTGTAAAAAAAAAATTTTTATATCAGGCATCACGTTTCAGCGTGTGTGAAAAAACGTGGATTGTCTATCGTGAGTATAATTTTACGTATCTAATATCTATAGGGTGTGCATATCATATGTGTTATATGTGTTACAGGTAGTACAGAATCCCTGGGTACAAGTCGATCGTCCCACACTGGTTACGCTGGGATAAGCACTGACTTCGAGTAATAAAAAGAAAAAGGTACACGAGTCATTGACATACGGGTATATCCGTAGCAACGTGCTTACGCAACCATAAGGTTGGTACCAAGAGATTCCAGGCTGTAAAGTCTAAAGAATATACGTAACGCACAATGGCCACTGTATATTCTCATGGGACGCTACGCTTCGTGTCCTTTGCCTGACAAAGTGTCGCCTTCTGATTCCATCCTGGCAAACTAGATAGAGGCTATGACCACTTCCGGTTCTCGATTTCATCCATCCCGGTTCCTGTGGCGTCAGTACCAGTCATCACGAATCACTGCGTACGGGGACACTCATCATACTAATCTTTGTTATTATTATGCTTGACCATACAATTTTTTGCAAAGTTCATACTGAGAGTAACGACAGTTCTTTTGAACGTTAATTGTCCTTTGTAAAATTTTTGATTTTTTTTTTTCTAAAAAGTTATTGGATCTTTGTCATACGTACGTACATACAGTGCTGGTTAAAAGTATTGGACACGATGAAGTTTGACTAGTGATACCTGACGTTACCGATAGTCAATTTCCATTGAATTTGGATTTTGCAAAATCATTTTCGTGCAAGTTCAGGTAGACCGCAAGGAAAGGCAAAATGGGTTTCGCGAAAACTCAAATTTTTCTGCACGATGACCGAAAACCGTTAATGCCAGAAAACCGTCGTAGGGTATTATGGGTAACAGGGTGGCAAAGGTTGTTTTGCATTTAGCAGAAGACCCTGTGAATATTCATGAAAAATGTGCGGATGGACAAACTTTCGTATAAAGATCTTGCGGCGAGCGTCCTTCGTACTGCAAGTAATAATTTCCATAAGGATTGCATAAGAAATGCAATGAAAAAAAAAAATGAATCCTCATAACATTACCAATTAATTGTAAAAGACACGTATAACGTAAATATGTAATTTACTTAGCAGCATCTCGTTCCCTCCGACACCAAAGGAAATATCTTTGGCTTCTTTCATCTTACTGAAAGTCAAACCAAGAAGAAGATAAAAGAAGAAGCGTCACCTGCATTTTCTCGGTGTTTCTCAAGTCCAAATTCTACCCGGAATTTATGGCTCGAGTCTGCAGCCATCACCCCTCCCCCTCCGCCCCTCCCCCTCTTGCAGCCCACACTCTCCCCACCCCCCTCTCTCCACCATCAAAACCGTATAGCCACGAATCTGCTTTTCAAATATTTAACCGGGAATACCTTTTCCCGTGGGACGTCAGATCTAATTCAATTTTCTAGCTGCTGGTTCACGCCTTGGGGCACTTATCCTGGGTCGCCCTTTGTCGTCCTGAGTCCCTCTTGCTGTTCGCTGCCTGGCTGCTTCCTGTTTCACGAACTTCTCAGGTAAGGTAGGGTAAGGTTATCCCCGGCACGCGCAAGACAGGTGTTCGTCAGCCGGTGCATCTGCCCTCCTCGTGGCTGATGTTCGGGATACCCAAAGAAAGAAAGTTTCACGGTTTTTTTTTTTCTTCATTTCCCTGCAAGACACTCTGCTGCATCCTGAGACTTCCCGAATGCCAGATGATGTTGGGGTCCAGTTTCGAAAATTTAGAAATCGATTTTTATCATCGACAAGGAACCCCCCACCAAAAAAGGTCGAAATTTTTTTACGAGTCATCTATTGACTGAGCTTGCTGCCCCTGAAATTGGGGAAGAAAGCAAGAGCGAAAGAGAAAAGATACTGCATTCAAGAGAACCAAGTCGGTCCCGTATTTCCGATAAATTGTCGGAATAGGAAGTCGAGGGGGCACGCGTCAGGGGCGTAGCAGTTGTTCGCCGAGAAGAGGGCACCACCAGGACGTCGATATCGAAGGAAGTTCCTTCGACAAGTAACACACACTTTGCTGGAAAACGGTTTTGCCATTAAACCATAAATATTATTTATTGCCAAGATGAGGGAGATGGATATATATATATATATAGTAGCAGGTACAGTCACTGCAGTAACTAATATTTAAGTCCGTCTCTATATAGCCCACAGTCCCACGGGCACTTTTACGACCAAGTCTCCTTCTGCCACTGCTCGTTACGCATTGAAGGAGAAATGTCCCGCGGCTAGATGGGAATTAAATACGAATTAAATATGGCGCGGAAAATTAATAAATTCATTTAACGCGGTACTACGAGACGCTCGAGATTTTTCTTTTTCATTTATGAATTTTAGATGGCACAGTGTAGCGTATGTGGAACACCAGCCTGTACATATATATCAGAAGTAACATATGCGCAATTCAAACGGCGAAAATGTCACATGCATATAAAACGTACGGTTTTCACATATCGAAATATTAGCTTTGACTATCTTCATATAATTTACATAAATTTCAACGTGGTATAGTTGGCGTTCGATAGAAAATGGGTTTTTTTTTTTGTAACAAAAATTCTTTCCCACCAAATGTTTCGTATTGATTCGCATTTGCGTTTTTGAGCTTCGACGAATGTTTAACCAATTTTATTCATGGCTTCGAGAACCCTTGTGTGTTAACGATCTAACATTGATGATTTTCAATATTAAATCGAGCGAAAGGATGAAAACTGACAGTGTTATTTACGATGGTTTTATAGCGAACGATTTTTTTTTTTCTTTTATTTACGGTACCATTGATACTATTTTGTAAGGGGTGGGTTCAGGCAGTTTTGCGTAGCGAAGACGCTCGAGCGGAAAAGATGGTTTCGAACGTATTACGTAAACATCGATATTACGGCAACTTCACGTGAAAAATTGCCCCATACGCTTTGCTTATATACCAGTCACACATTTTTCCCATTCGTTCGTTTCCTTTATTATTTGCTGTGCAAAAAAAATTTTTTTTCTTTTACCTTAAAAGTATCTCTTTATATCGAATTTATATTCTAACAGTGGCGATGCTTAAGGAATAACAATAATATTTGGATATTCGATCATTTCATTGATTCGTATACCTAATATTACGTGTATCCTAATACAAGGCAGTATATAGGGTAATTATTTTGTAATTTTGCACCGTTGTAAAATGTACATTTGAATTACACAAAGAGTCGTAATAATAATCGTAGTTGACAATTGTGTGAAAAAAATAAGATACCAATTTTTTTCACAAAAACTATCCCCTCGGAATGGGACTTTGCGTTGAGTACAGTCGTATATAAAAGCGTGAAGTTAAAGGGGTTACATTGTGAATATTTATATATGCAAGTCAGCTCTATAGATATATTTTATGAGTATATATATATATATATATATATATATATATATATATCTTATATGTAGCGAAATAATGGAATATCGTGAGAAAAGCATAAAGCCGCATTTTCATCGTATTACCGGCGCTTATTCAGCAAGTCGCGACGACTTTTCACGGCGCGCAGTACATAAATACCCACCTGCATGAATATGCTTCGAGGAATTCTAATCTCTGCCGCCGTTATCGCAGTCCGTCTTTTTCGTATTTTCATGGATCTTACTGTCTCAATTCTTCTTTTGGCTACAGTCGAGAAATATTATTCGTGCAAAGTTATTTGTTTGATTTCGTCGGGCCAATCGAATGGCTGCAATCGATCTTGATACGGATATTACGTTTCTTATCGGACTGTAATGTTGAAAAGTGCAAGTCGTGCTATTATTGTTGGTAAAAGTTGATAAGCTATGGACCGGATGATATCTTGGAAAATGTGCAGAAGATGCATTTCTTGGAGATATTTATGTGTAGATATATTATATACCTATATATATATATATATATATATATTTATGTCTCTTTTTTCTTATTGGCGTCGGAACGACAATGGCTTTTCCATGTTGGTCTTTTTTTTCTCTTAAACAAAATTTACCAATATTTTTTCACTATATCAATAATTCGTTCTATTTATTTATATATTTATATTACTTCTACTTTGTGCACAAGATTTTCTATGATTTTTTAATTTCATTTAGGAATTACGGAGTACTTGGATAAGCCTTGAATTGGGGTAGGTCACACTTGTTGGGTTTCAGTAATGTTAGGCTAGGTCAGGTTTGGTTATCTGCACCTAATACACGGTTTATAATCCACGAAAATAATCGTTATAAAAAATTCATAATTTTTTACATCCCCCCGCCCCCTCCCAGCACTGTGACTATTTCAAAAATGGCGTTTTATAATAATCAATATCAAAGGGGAAAATGAAAAAAAATTTTGACCTAAAAAAATCCGATAAAATACACAGAGACCGGGTTGCGACCATTTCGTCAAACGTT
Organism: Calameuta filiformis; assembly: GCA_030142265.1. Taxonomy (NCBI): domain Eukaryota; kingdom Metazoa; phylum Arthropoda; class Insecta; order Hymenoptera; family Cephidae; genus Calameuta; species Calameuta filiformis. The sequence continues at coordinate 340,101 of JARQSU010000510.1, read as the reverse complement.
GCACAATAAATCATTGGGATATCGTGACTCAAAATCGAAATTGGCCACGCACGCGTAAAAATCTCCGCGATTAATCTGCCAAGCCGGAAACCGGAAACGGGTAATAAAGCCACAAAATGGCTTACAGTTTGTATATCTTTCTCCCCTTTTTTCCCTTTTTTTTTTTTTTATCAACACCCCCTGCCGACCCAATCTTCAACTTTCGTATCGTGCCTCGTTTCAACCCGCAGATACTATCTTGGTCGACTGCAAAGTTTTACACCCTTAAATTATACGTCGCTCGCCGACCTTTTTTTTTTTTCATCCCTTAGAACCGAAACCATCCAAACGGTTAAAGAACACGGCTATCTCGGACAACCGAGAAATTTTCCATAATGGCCACGTTATATAAAGGAGCGCCGGACATTCTTCGTCTTATCTAATCATTACGCAGACATTTATTATACATTCTCTATAATTCTTGGCGAAATAATAAGCGCAGATTACATTGTTGGCGGAAAAATTTTTTTTTTTCCTTTTAACTCAACGATTTACGGTCTCGTGTAACCGCCAACTAAATACGGCTCAGGGTGACGTTAAACATTTAACCTGAAATCCAAAATCCGAGTCAACGAGCCTTTTGTATATTTTTTTAAAACCCTTAAAATATATATTTTCTCTTTACATAACAACTACCTTCCAGCTCAAGTTAACATTATTTAAAACTTTCAAATTTAATTTTTTTAACATCTCTCCTACCACGATTGTCATTCTCATGGTAGTCAAAATGTTCAAGCATTCACATAGCGACGACTAAGATTGTTAAGTTTTTGAAAGTTTTTTTTTTTTTTTTTTTTTTTTCAATTTTTACACACCGTTAGTCACGTTTAACATATTCGCGGTTGCTTTACGTTTCGTATAATATATATGAATGAACTAGTCGAGTCTGATTACCATGCATCCCACAATTGACCCTAATGACGTCACTGTACACTCCGTTTTGATTTCCGGTTCCGCTTCTGTAACACTACCACCCCCACTTCCTCCCTGCTCAGCAAAACTCACCCACCCCCAACATCCGACTGCTACAAATCTGATATGCGTCCAGCCATTATTCACGCTATATATATATATATTTTCATTCACTTTGAAATTCAATATGCAATTTTCATTGATCAGAATCATTATTACGCAAACACTATAATCACAAGTAATATCAGTACCTGTAGAACTATAGGGGATCTTTGCGGATCAGTGTCAACCGGTCGATTCATAATCTGAGGCCAGTCGAGACCAAGTCCAAGCAGATCCTATTGATCCTACAGAAATTCTCAACTCGATATTCGCGTGAATGTATCTCATAGTTTCATGAATGCTAACTACTATTATACGACTGGTGCAACTATCAGGAGGCCATTTTACAATGATTGGTGATAACCTCCAAATCCCACCTGTATATATACGTTTCCGGTTTATTTCCGGTCGTTTAGGTTTGCGATATCAGATATATCAGATCTTAACCGTAAAACAATCCTGTCTGATAACAGTCGCTGTAAAGGTAGTTACACACTGGATACCATTGCACATGACGATACGTGACACAGATAAGGGACCAGATACTTGAGATATTATAAAAAAACATAATAGACTTAAAAATCAATTTTGAATTAACTGCATGGGATATTGCGGTCTCTAAATAGAATTGTTATTATTAAAATTTTTTTCTTGTAAAATTACTTCTTGGATTTGTCAATATTCAATATTTATATATTATATTAAAATATAATAAAATTCGCGCAAAATAAAATTCGCGACTTTTGTCCTAATTCAAAGTAGAATTTTCATCGCGTCAATTCTTATCTCCTTGTACGCATAATAGGTTAATCGTGCATAAATTTTATTGTGGAGTATCCTTTAAGTGCACGTTCGCGTGTTTCCAATTCGAATATAAATATTTATTCGCAATCCTATGTCGCCCGGCGAACCAACAAGAAAAAAATTTAACTAATTGTAAGAGTTCCCGACTCCTGGCAATGACTTATTGTTAGTCAGACTACAACCGGGCATACACTGTTTTCACGTTAGCAACCTGAAGTTCGCCGCTTAAAATATTTATTCGTAACTTTACTAACGTCGAGCCGCAAGCTCTACTTCAGCCTATCCAGCCAAGACTAAACATCCCTGAGGACTATCAGCTGGCGCGCAAATAAACGAAATACACGCGACCCCAACTAGGCCCGCTGTGTTTACACTGGCCGAATATTTCGCAGCTGGAAAGGAATAATTTTAGTATAAACATTACACGTGCTATTTACGCTATTTGGACGTGGATCGATTATTGGGTGGGAGGGGGTTATTACATAATTAATTTAACAACGGGTATACATTAAGTTTGAATTTTTCTGAAATTCGAATTCGCATAAATTATTATTTATTCTAAATTTTCGTATAAAAATTATAATTTAACTATTGAAATTCCAAGAGACATACGGACTTCGTTTCGTCAAGCCGTTCGTGGGGTCACTAAAGTCCAAGATCACTCTGTGCCTTGTTTGACCTGATTTCTAGTGGAGTTAGGTTGGAAAAGTCGACCTCCGGTTTATGACCGACGCGACCAGAGTTCCTATTTCACAAATTGCCGACAGCTTCCTCCTCTTTGACGGGTGACGACGTCTACGTCTAACTGACGTTACTTGGGCTTTTCGGCCCCCCCACCCCTCCCCGTCACCTCCCCCACTCAGGACAATGTCTAATTATAACGTGACGATTCTCACCGCGAGTCATTCAGTTTAGGCGGAAGACTCGTGACTCGAGTTCACTTGGCTGGGAGCCAATCGGATCACGTCGAGGGAGCAAGCTCAGGATTCTGGAAAATGAATTGGATCGTGGGATCACAACGGAGGCGATACCTGGTGAGTTTTGGATTTACGAAATATCTTGAAATTTTGCTATAGTTTTTTGTCTTGAAGAATTTCATGGATTTTTGGAAAATCATGCGAAAAAGATAATTTGTATGGAGAAGAAAGAAGAGAAAAATTTACATTATTTATTTGGCGTATGTCAATGACTTTGGTGAAAAAAAAAAAAAAAAAGAAAAAATGACAGCAATGCAAGCCAATGCAATTAAACGTAACGAAACACGTGGATTAGTGAGGTGTCAGAAAAGTGCACTCAAACTGCATTCAACGATGAATTGCATTTCACGCTATTAGATATCCAGCTTTTTTCTACCTGCACTTCAACTTTTCTCCAGATCATTAAGACACTTGCGTATTCGCGCTGGGACTTGGTAAATGAACGCGATAATGAGTCACAACCTTTATAGACACCCTTGTGACTAGTAAAAATTTTACTTTTTGATTTTTTAAAGGAAATTCAAAAAAAAATGTTATACGTATGTAAAATGCATCATTAAAATCATTGAAACAATATTACGGCGTACCGGCTGCCGTATAAATTATTATTTTTAAGTAACCAACCTCCTAATTGGACACCCTGTATACTGTAAGTGGTATAACGTAATATATGGAATTCTCATGTGTACCAAATTCGATGTCACGTGTCTCTACTCATACGTAATCATATGTGAATATATAACTCGTTCTATTTGCTATTTCAGTATGAAATTCGTGATTCCCGTGGGTGATGATTTCAATTGGAAATTTTCAAGGCAATCATTCCTAACTGAGACTGATATTCAAGTAACCGTCAAATTTTAAGAGGATGGCTTCGGTAATTTCGAAAATTCTCATTACACGTGTTATACCCTTATTTGCATCACTACTGTGACGTAAGCATGGATTGATGCATCTTCTCCATTTTCCGCAGCATCATCCCTTAATTTCACAACCCTTACGAAATATTAAAACGCTTAACGTGCATCCAGCATCGTTCGATATAGATTTCGGTAGAACATCTGACGCTTTATTAAAATGAAAAAAAAAAAGTTTCCACGTCATTAATACCAAAAATATATTTTTCATATATCAAAAAAAAAAAAAAGGTCCAGTACCTTTCAATTCTTATGCAACGCAAGAGTCACTCGACGTTCACTAACATCCTTCGTTGCACCGATCAGTCCTTCTTGACCACGTGACTGCATAAATGCATTACAGCCAACGTTGCACTCAACGGAATTGCACCTTTGCAATTGCGCTTCGTTTAATTTCTCCCAAGGGATAATTTAACATGGCGAGACAAGATCTACAGGGTGTTCATCATGAGATGAATCAACCACGTTAATAAAGTAGATGGAAGACACACATCTGATCCATATCCCATGCTAGACAAATTTATACGAATATTCACATGTCTATTCAGTATGAATTCAATTTTCAAAAATAATAATCATAACACAGGTTTCATCGACTCATAAGAAAATATGTTAAGAAATAATCCCAACATGAGAAGGTACACATTTTTTTTCAATTACCAAAAAAAAAAAAATTCAATTTTTCATAAAAAATTTTTCTTTAATATTTCTTGCACTTTTCGCCATATACATATGATACTAAATTCAAAAAAAAAAATTTATCACAGTATACCATCTTTCCGTCGCTTTCACGCACAGTCCTCATATATAAATATACCGACTATAGCTTTCCGTTAGATCAGGCTAGTTTATCGTCAGGGCCGTAATAGCGCAATAAATAAATTGTCCTTAATCGAATAAAGGAGACAGGACCTACGTGCAAAGATTGATGAGGCTGCAAGTCATTAAACGTAACCTCGGTGAAGGTGGAGGGGGGGTTCGGCGGAAGAGGGGCAGAGTAAAGTAGAATAAATAACAAGGGACTAAGACAGAGAGAGCTAATTAAAAAATTTTAACCTCAGAAAATGAAGGATCATGTAAAAAAAGGAAGCGACGGGGTCATTCGCGACGATTAATTGTTAAAGAAAAAGATGCCAGTGCAGTTTCCATCGTAGCGAAATATGGTAATACCTTACAGTGTTGGGTCAAGTTTTCACGCGATTCGCGCGACAAGCTCGGAGTTGACGATGGTTGTTTAATTTCAAAGTGGCTCGAGGATCGTCTTGCTCGTTAGCGAGAAGGCGTGGCTGCTGGCCATCGGTCGTTTCTTACGATTTGCTGTCCTTGCACTCTGTCTCTCTCGCTCGCTCTCAGGCGAGCTTCGCTCTGTCTCTCTCTCTCTCTCTCTTTCTCTCTCTCTCTCTTTCTCTCGTTATCTATTACGCCACTTACGCTCTAACGCTAGATTTACCACTGGCAACTATATTCTATTGCGACTACGTAAATGATTTACACTTTCCGTTACTCGATCTATAGATCCTTAATCGCGGTTGCATTGCCACTTTTTTTGTACGATTAAATTCAATTATAAGGTAATAATAATCGATTGGTTATCGAGGTTGATAAAATTATGGACAGAGATATATTGTGGGCAATAAATTCTAGGTAAATATTGAAATTATGCAAATTTGTTGAAGAAATTTTTTCGTATATATTACAAGTTATTACCTATATTTTTTGGATTTTTTTTTTTGCATTTTATTATCATTATCGTTACTAAAGTCCGTATAGATATATTAGGGTCTGATTTGATATTGATAATGGACATTGTTTCGTGGCAAGGTAATTAATTAATCGATCGACAGAGCAGAAGAGCGCTGATTAATTTCGACAACGATCAATTGTCTGCGATCACGCCGTCGATCCAATCCCGTCACGTCTTAATGACTTCTGCACGGCCAGTCATAAATATGTGATTTCCGAGGAGACCTCGTTATGTTGCCTCGTTAACGTCGAAATGGATACTAGCCTTTTTACACGTGCCCATATGTGTACATTTTTTATTCATAATTTTTTGAATTTTGATTTCGCGTGCGAATTGATAATGGACGATTTTACGTATGTGTGGTTGGACTTCGTTCATTTGATGAAAAATCGAGTTATCGGTCGTTTAAACAATCTTGATGTCTCGCGCGTGATGAAAAAATTTTTTAATCGAGAATATGATAAAGGTGTATATGGTAAGTGCGTTATCAGCTTATTCGCGAAATTTCACGGGATTGTAATCAGGTCGAAATTAATCGCTTCACGGTTGGCTGGGGTGACCTGATTGCGAATTAACGAGAGCGATTCGAGGGATGGTTGGGGTTAGGGTTGGGATATTACGAAGTGACATCTGTCAATAACATTAATAACTGACCTTACATACGTTATGCATAAAATTTGCAATAAATTACGAGAATTCATTTTTTTTTTGTTAAAAAAAAAATTTTATCGTACGAATAATTTCGAAATTCAATCGAGCCCATGTTTGATTGATTTTTAAACGTTAATTAGGCCCAACGAGAAATAATCCACATCCGGTCACGGTATGCGGTTTACTAAATTAAATACAGGCCCACGTGTTGCTCTCACAGTTTTCAGAGCAATTAGTCAACCCTTACGTATGCGACGGGGAGTTCAACCTACATATATGATCCGCCCCAGGAGTAAGTTAACGAGCACCGTGATGACTTTTTTTTTACATACACATTCTGTAACAGCTTCACTGTGCTAGCCTGGGGCAGTGATTAAAATTGAAAAAAAAAAAATATTAAATTTCAAGGCTAACACTGTATTATACGTATTATCCACTGTATTTAATTTACAAGTAAAACATATTGCGACCTGTCAAATAAAGCCACGCGCGTTACCATCTGTCAGATTTGACGAGGCCACGTGGGTAATAACTAGGTACTCGCCCACTTTCCTGCATGTAAGAATTAACGTTTAATTCGATAGAATCGAAATTGCGTCAATTCCCATCGAGCGTCCTTAAGATAATTTTCAAAATTGATCTAAATCGTTGTGAACACATTTTTAAATACCTTACGTGGCGGCCAAATCACGAAAATTTAAATATAAATTTAATCCGACAATTGTTATGGTAATGACGCGAGGTCACTTCCGGTTTACTATTACACCCGTTATAAGTACGTGAGCGTGTATATATATATATATATATATATAGTCAAGGTGCGCCCTGAGACCCGTGGGAATTTTTCATCCACCATTACGTAGGACTTAACCTACGCAATTGGGACCCTTTTACGTTGTACGTGTGTGGTACGCCTGAATTTGTATGGACGAGTGTTTCTGGTCGCGCACAGTTGGCTGCATTTATTGCCGTCGCGACAGGTGTGCGAATTCACACGGATTCACCTGCCGGACTTCGACCTCGATCGTTGCTGCCAACTACAGCAAATTAAATTTGTAGACGTCAACGAAAGTGAATACAAATTGAGAAAATTCAAGAAGACTAAAAAGTTACGCGGATAATTTCGTATTTCGAAAAGAAAAATTTGACAAAAAAAGCACCAGAGGAATAGTTATTTTTGAGATCCAAATAAAAAAATTTCCGAAACAAGACTCTTTTTTTTTCCTTTCTTTCATCGGTGATCCCAAATAACCCATATTCCATATTTTGTTTAATCACTTCCGGTCTGCCTTGCAGTTTCACGTAGGATATACAAATGCACTCGTGAACTTTACAAGTGGAATAACCGATAACTGTGTCGAGTTATCGTCCGTGCTATTCTTAGAGATGAAAGAAAAGCGTAAAATCGCCTAGGCTGGAAGCAACAGCTGTAACGTACATGAATTCCCTCGTAATTCAAACTTAACTGTACCGATTTACGGTTATAGGTTATGATATTTACCTGTTACTTCAGTACCACTGGAATCCACATGTCGAATACGAAAAATCGAATAAACCATTTTAATGCATAAATTGCATAAATTTTCGTATGCGTTCCCGGCGAATTTATTGAAGCTCTTACGATCGGCTGTGATAAAATTAAATGAACGATCAATAATATCAGATCGATAAAAATATCAATAAATACAGCGATTCACCAATCCCTTAACGAATCCAACTCGAGCAGTATACACATATACCAATACGTACACACACGTGCATCCTACCTGCAATTCCTCCTGGTCGTTGAAGGGTCCACAATTTTTATCTTTTTGACATCCCTACACGGAACAGGTTCCGTACGGACCTTTTTTTGGAAATCTAATTTCCCCCTCCCTCCAGCCAGTAATTAGATTTACACGAGCCACTCGCTATTCTCACTGGCGCCCTCTTTGTCATTCTTTGAAGGAAACAATTGGCGTCGTCTCTTTTTTCTCGATTAAAAGATACATAAATTTTATCATAAGTGTACGTTGCTAATACTTCGGGATGGGAGGGAGGGAGGGAAAGGGGGGAATTACAAGACCCTGTGTTCTATTGAAATTTCGAAATTTTTCAGAAAAAAAAAAATTTATAGCCGTTCGATAACACGTATTGTTTTATCGCGGGTTAAAATGCCATATGAATTTTTCAGATAAATTCCGACACAGACGCCATTAAGAATCGATAACGGTTACGTAAATCTTGAAGAAGGGGGATTCGAGAAAATTATTTCATACGTTTTCAGAGAGCTCGAACGTCCAAGGGTGATATATAAATATAGCTTTGTCGATAGGACTGAGAAAAAAATCCTTACGATATTATGTATACGATAGAGACTTATATATATTTTTGTTTCCTTATATACATATATATTTTTTTTTTGGAGGGTGGAATAATATTCTTCGTATTAGATCGACAGTGGATCTCTACTGACCTAAATAAATATTATGGCTTTTTCCGACGAAGCGTCGCGGCTCGCGACGTCGTCTTTTTTCTTGATTTTATATCATTCTTTTCATTTCCCTTTCGTGACCTCGATATATGTATAATATATTGTAACATATTTTCTTAACTCGACGCCGATAACGAAAATCTATGAACTAATCTGCCTCACCTTCGGCCGGACCACCCTTTGCCCATGCGTCCTTATTCCAGGTAGGCGCCACCCAATTTTTGTTCAATTCGGACCTGACGATCCGGTGTGACCTGGAAGTCGAGGTGGGAAAGTCTCAACTCCGCCAAAACGAGAGCTCTGACGGAATCTATCGGAAGAGACGGTAGCTGAAACGGATCCTGTCGACGTTTGGGGACGCGTCAAATCGAGAACCGCAACCGTAGGCGCTGATCTTTGAGGATGAGTAAAGTCAGCAAACGCAACTGGATGCACGAACGGGAGCGGACGGTTACGGAAATGCGCGGCCGCTCAGGCTGGTAGGTCGAGGTAGGGTCGGAGCGACAAGAGAAACAGAGAGCAATTGGTCGGGAACGTAACAGACCCAACAGGAGCTTAGGGCAACACTGCACCCTCGAAATAAACGCAGAAAATACATATAGAATTTTCTGGATATTGCGAAGACTAAGCAAACGAGAATCTTCTATACCGTAAAGTCCTTCTATCTATTGTCCCCTTGGAGGGGGAAGTACTAGATTCTGATTGGTTGGTTTCCTTACGCTTACGTGCTACGTCGTTACGTTATTTTGTGTGTGAGAAGCTTAAGCGAAATGCGGCTAGAAAAATTATCAACAAACAGCCCGGGAGCGGGAGGCAGCTCGAGGCACCCCGGTCGGTGTCCCGAGACAGACTGACTTCGACAA
>JARQSU010000510.1:304798-330519 GCA_030142265.1 Calameuta filiformis | reverse complement strand
GTCCGTCGAGACGTCTCCGTCGGGTCCTCTCCTCTGCCGGGCAACTCGGTACCTCGAGACTGTCTCTCCACGACAGACTCGAGCACCTCGACCTCGACTCAACAATAACAAATCATCCGAGAGCATCGACGTAACCGTAGGAATCAACCCGAGAGCGTAGCTTCTGAGCAGAGTGGCGACTCGAAGGGAACCAGAACGTGATAACGTTATCTGAATCGGTAGCTGGAGTCGTCTTGTGACCGTGAATCAAAAAATCACGTCACAGTATATGTATATATATATGACTCTCGTTATCCATTCCTATGAATTCAGGACGAAATAGAAGCGCGAAGAAAGTATCGCGTATCCTGCGCGAATCGGTTTTTCCCGATTTCCGCAAATTTATGGTGAAAATCCGCTCTTGCGGCGAGCGACCGAAATGGCGCGGACTGCCGCGATAAGTAAGCCGGATTTCTGATTTATTCGACAGTGTTCCAAGTTTTTTTTTTTTTTTCACTAGTCCGGGAAAGTGGCTTTTCTCGCTGAAGAAATGCATTGAGTGGTGGTGAGAGAGCGTAGGAGGTGGGGTAGGGGATTGGAAGGGGGTGGAAAAGCACCTAGTCAAATTAACTCGGATCCCGAAACGATTGCGAAAATATATTCTTTGAGATTTATCACTAGTAGGCAAGAAGGAATATCTTTGCGGTTAACGTGGACTGGTATATATATATATATTTTTTTTGATAAATAGAAAAACCATACTTGGTCATATTTTTTGACTTACCATAAACTCGGGTGATAATAGAAGAAGGTTATTTTGAGTTTGTATAATAGTACGGAGGATCTGTGAATAAATCGTAAACTGTGGGTGTATAAAAAAGTATGAAGGAGCAATTCAAAATTTTTAATGAACTTTACTCGTTGGCGATGCGTCTCCCTTTTTTGGATTTGTTGATATGTGCTTATGATTTTTTTTTAGTATACGCCAAGGGCGAGCTGAGCTTTTGCACTATTTCGGTATACTATGTAACGGTTGTGAAAATATATCTGAGTCCTTCAGGATGACAAGGGAATGGATTTCGAAAACGAGGGCTGCAACGAAATCGAGAGACAGAAAAGTTTCGATAAATCGTCGTATCGAAATTTCTCCTCTATGCTCCAGAATTTTCATTTTTCACATGGACCGGAATTCATCAGAACGGACAAATGTTCACGAGCATTTTTTTTTGTTTTGAAAATTTTTTTTAAATCTTCAGCACGCTCCATACCAAATTTCATATCGAATGCACGTGTTAACGCTATATTGAATAATACATTAGAGGTGAAGAAAAATAAATGAAAATTTTTAAATAGTCAAAATGATTGGTCTCGATATACTTGAAACAACGATAGCACGAAATTAATTCCAGATTCTAACCAAAAAACGAGTATCGGTCCGTTGACGAATCGCAGCGAGGATTTACCAAGCGTCGAGTTCGTCCGTCGAAAACGACCAAGAATTCCTCAAGCTTTTATCACCTTACGAAATAAAAACCACGAAGACGAGAGATCGTCGAAAGACGACGAGGATACGGAGAGCACCTAGAAGCAGGAGTAAAAGAAGTCGGAAGGAGAAACTCGAGAAAACGTACGAAAGAGGCGTCCATATCGTGCGCGAAAAAGCATAAAGGTACAAACGAGGCCATCAAATAGGAGAAAAGTTGGCAGAATAGCCCGTAGCTACGGAAAGAACGAAGAAATCCATAGAAAAGTGACAACTACGAATTTTCGATCGATGACAGTACCAAAAAATTTCGAATGTGTCGAATCATCGATATTACAGAAAAAAAAATTATTTTTTTTATTCATTTCACTTTTAAATAAAAAAGCCAAAAGTCAAAAATGAGATTACTGGCAGCACCAAATGAGTATCGTCTAGTCAAATGAGGTACGGCGAGTGCTGGGAATGTGGCAAGAATGCAAAAAGTAACATTCCGAATGCTAATGACTCGAAATGGACGAAGGAAATAAGATAGTCTAGCGTAGTGTTCAATCGATTTATTTAATCCTCTTAAAGGCACCACCCCCCACCCACCCACCCACCTCTCAGCACCCTCGGCATTAATTTATAATCGCAGATCCGTAGGTCGACGGTATAGAAACTTCTCGATTAACTGACTCCGGCAGTCTAACTCGCATCTGCGCCATCTATGAGAACTCGTAGGAATTATCCGCAGTAAGCTCGATAGATCGCGAAACGTGTTCAGAGTTTTGATTATCTAATTTCAGTGAAGCTAGTGAATGGCGATTATCTTTTTACCTAAGATTCCTCAAAGTTAATCATACTAATAAATACGAAGTGTGTAATATTTTTTTTAAACATCCATCACGTCATTTATCTCCATGATATATCTTTGCGACTGTATCCATGAAAATTTTGACAAACAACAATTCACTGACGCTATATCATCTGTAAGATATTTCATTACCCTCATTAAATTTGCTTAATTGGACGTAAACGTCTTGGGTACTTAGTACTTGATCTTCATGCCGTTATTATGCCATGATTAATCTGTCTGCCGATGAATATGTCTATTGAGACTAATTACGAGCTGCTATGTGGAAGATGAAAAATTAATAAGATCAAAATTAATGACGAAAAATTTCCAAACTCAGTATTGTTTTTTTTTTTTTTTTTTTTTTTTTTTTTTTTTTTTTTTTTTTTTTTTTTCATTATTTTCACATAGACATTTCAGCTCGAAAAGACTCGACCGTTTTTACCATTGAGAAATCGCAACGCGTCGAATCAAACTTTAGAACGGCAGTCGTCTTCATGGAAACACCCTCTTTTACGGCTCCTTACGCTCTAAGCGATAGTCGTTCCGTATTCGGATATTTCACCAGTCATGAGGAGGAAAAATTTTTCTGGATGTAAAAAAAAAAATGACCAATTTTCTAGAAAATTGTTTAACTATCGTTATGGAGTTATGAAAAAAAAAAAAAAAAAATTCTATTGTAAAGTATCGATCGCGCTTATCGATGTTAGGGTTACGTAATGACCGATACATACCTACGTCAGACACAGTACGTCAGGCAGAAACCCAAAACGTGGAACACGGAACGCGGAACGGGAGAAACGGCTGGAAATAAAAAGCCCAGTCGGGACCAGAATCGAGTCATCTGCATAATAGATCTGGTCCCATGCATACGAAGCCGACAAATGTTCCTGCTTCTTGCTGCCAAGTCGAAGCCAGCACAATTTATAATCAATTTTATAGCGTCTACGGATTCAGTGATGGCTTAGAAAGTTTTTTTCCTTGAACGGAATACACGGTGACGAAAAAAAAAAAAAAAAAAAAAATCTTTCAAAGACCGTACATTGAGAAAAACGAATTCTACCGACGCATTCGTGACTCTGTATGTTAACAAAAAAAAAAAAAAATTGTAACCAAATTTTCTTTCGACGCGTTAAAGAATTATTTTAATGCACAATAATATTAATACCCAAACATATTCAAGCGGAGTTTTGTCCATTGGCAATTTTCCACTTGGCACAGAGTAAAATACAAAATTTAATACAACAGGATTTTCGACGTTTTTGCTGTAGTTATCGTTAACGTGCGACCAAATTGTATGAAAAAAAAAAAAATAACGACAACAATGTACGAGTCGTAATTTTAATAATGTTAAATTTTTTTTTTCATTTACCATTTTTTACATCATTTTCGACTCTTTGATCAAATTCTATATACGATTAGAGCCGTCGTCCGTTTTGCCATTTACGAGGTAGTGAAAATCAGACGTAGGCTCCACAGGATGGCAAATCGACGTCGAAATGGCAGATTAAGGTAAAGTGCTTGGAATACTAATGAGATAAAAATTCTACTGATACTTTTCTTTATGCATAAATACAATGTTATATATATATATATAATACATATATAAATATATATACTATATATATACATACAGTACATACGTGTGTACAAAAGGCAAAAAATATCGACTGCAGTCCGTAACCCTCGAAAACATATACATTGAAGAAAGTGAAGCAGAACGAAAGCCGCAGGGAAATAAATTCGCCAATACATCCCAGTATTCGCGCAAAATTCAAGAAATTCAATTACGATACCGGCTGTTCGTGAAATTTTGTGGATATTTTAGACTGAAGCAAAAAAAAAACAAAAATGTACTTCCAGACGCCGCCTAACCCGTGGCCATATTGGAAACGTCATATTCGTCCCTCCGTGAACTCAACGGCAAAAAATGATCCTGTTGTTTCTGCCGTAACCAGCGATTATTACGGCATGACCGTTGTTGGCGATTGCTGGCAGCGTCGAAGCTCCCGTCGATGTTTCCTTCGTACAACGTGAATGCACAATGGCCGCCCACCCGTCCTTTACGGGCGTCTTCTGCTCGACGCTACCAGCCAAGATATAAATCTGGCGTTATTGTATAGGCTCTGCGCACCGAAACTACCAGGCGACGAGGAGGCAGCACAGCTCACGTCTTAAATATATATATATATATCTACGAGACGCAGTCAGGCCCAATGGAGGCAGGTGCCCTGCACCTTTCGAAGGAGCCCACGTTTTTCTATACCTATATACATACAACAGGCTAGTATTTATTATCACCTCTTACCTCTACCTACCTACCCACCTTTCACGGCTGTAACAGTCACTCCGGTTGTCTATCGGGCACGGAGCGCTTCTCTCGATTTTAACGACTCACATAAAAATACAATTAACATGGACGACCGGAGCTTCCGAGATAAGACGGATTAAATCGTGAAGCCAGAGATACGTGAATAGCCTTACGGCGAAGAATTGTCAGGGACGTAAGGATTGTACTTTTTTTTTGGGGGGGTAGCTTTAAGGTGTGTATGGTAATTATTGGAAAAAAAAAAAAAAAAAAAATTGGGAAAATTTAATATCTCAAGGTATACGAAAATTGGTTTAATTAGGTTTGTGAAAATTGTTTGTTCATAATGAAATTTTACGACGGATTTTAATTAGATTATTATTACTCAACTGGGATATAATTAACGTTCATATGGTTGGCTATGCGTGCGAAAGTCGTGTTAGGATTTTCCTTTGATCTGCTACTAGCAGTCGAATTAATAGAGGCGCAAGATGCACTTGTGTAGTTCCATCTCACTCTTGTGAATTACTTCGTGGAATGTGTCCAAGTGGTACATAACCTAAAATCCATCCAGTTGGAATTGTCAACGCTAATGAGATTTCGTGAAGTGGGTACTTATGGTAGCGCAGGAGGTATAAAGTGATGCTGGATGAAATACGACTAGTGGACTATCCGAGGGAGAAGGATGAAAAATGAGAGTGACAGAGATAAGAAAAAGAAAACGAATAAGCCAGCAGGTGATGGTATGAGAAGTAAAAAAAAAAAGGAACAGGCACGTGTACACCTGTCAAATTCAAACAGCTTAGGGGGGAGAGGGGGTCATTCCCCCTTCCACACGTGAACTTAAATATTTTTCAGATTAGAAACAGCCAATTTCAAGGTGTCTAGTCTCTAATTAATAACGACGAGAACATTTTCCTAGCGTCGTCTCTCCTTCGTGAAGACGGAGGTGCGTTGGTTTAACATAAATTCTCATAGGCGTAGAGAGATAAGAGTCCAATGGGATTTCGATGGGGATCCACCTTAAAGCACTATGGATGTAGCTTAATCCCCCACGAGAAAAACAGACCTTCGAATCCTACCGATTAAAATGCCTCGCGCTCGTTTCTCATGGTTGGGTAATTGGATGGAGGATTAACGCGTTACAAGAAATTTGTTAAAATTTGTTTGCACTTTTACCTTGGGGTGATTTAATGTAAAATATAAAAAAAAAAATTAGAATTACGTATATTAATGGTATATCGGATTAGGGGAATACAAAATTTTTTACTTTTGTTCTTTCGAGTCAAAATGAAAAATCCGTATTGTATTTTACAGGTGGCAAAAAATGAGGATCGTCAAACGTCAAGGATAAGGCAATAGGAATCACTGGGATTCCCAGGTATTTCATGTACGCCGACATCGTTATTTCATTGCAATTTAATTAACACAATAATTAATGAGTACGCGATGCTGCACAATGGGCTGGCGATAATACGAAGCTTCCTAAGTAATGTTACTCTGGCAGCCGTCGCTTGTTACCAGAAACTCTTGTGACGCGTGTCCTGATAATTAAATTCCATTTGCATCCACGACAGACAGCCATCTTTTCCAATGAGATACGATTTCATTATAACCGTGAGACGGGTGTACAGCCCATGCATGGCGACATGGCCACATACAGGTCACGGCGAATGCACTTTTGATGAAATATCAGCAGCGCAATAAAGTACCGTCAATGAGATTAATTTCGTAAAAGGTCAATCCGAACAGGCCCGGGCGCCACTAGCGGCGACGAGTCGAACCAATCCGAACAGACGCTGCTCTAAGCTTGACAAGATGTCCGACAGGAGCGTGAAAGGTCTGGAACGCCAAGAAGCATAAATGTCAAGGCGTAAAAGTAAAATTGTCGAAGTTCAGAAATGATTTCCCAGATGGCAGTACCGTAATCTTGAATTCTGTAAAACGTGAAGCGAATTTCCTAAAGCATAAATAGTCATTACCAAACTTATATCTTGTCACTGTTAAAGGCAGCCAATACGTCAGAGCGAGCGCGTCCCAATTACTCTAGGCGACTGTCGCTCCCGATCAAACAGTTGGCACGCTCTGGGGCTTTCCTCCCCCTCTTCACTCCCCTTGACCATGAATTAAACATGAGTCCCGATGTTCCCAAGGGAATCCTTTCTAGGGGTCCCTCGGCTGAGACGGGGGTGACGGAATTACTCGAAAACTCGACGAGCTCTGCATTTCTCGTATAGCGTCTTGAGGGTCGTCGGCGAACTTGCTTGTCAGCGAAGGACCTTGAAAGCCCGAAGGATCAGGGAGGAGGCTGTCTCTTTCCTTCCCCCAGTCGGCCACTGGGAAGGCAGGGATGCGACAGAACGCGTCGCGGTCTCCACCTTCTGTCCTGGTAGACAAAAGAGCAATTTGCCATTGAGATTGTCGCTGGCAAAGAACCAGAATTAAAGAAATGATGGACATACTTTTGAGTAATATATTATTTGAAAAAATTTATAGTCAAGCATAATGTAAATACGGGGACTTAATTCGTCTGCGCTTTATTTGAATTAATAACTGT
Organism: Calameuta filiformis; assembly: GCA_030142265.1. Lineage (NCBI taxonomy): Eukaryota > Metazoa > Arthropoda > Insecta > Hymenoptera > Cephidae > Calameuta > Calameuta filiformis. The sequence continues at coordinate 323,360 of JARQSU010000510.1, read as the reverse complement.
ATATAACGCGTGGTAAAATGCCATTAAAAATTTTCTATACTTCACTCATGGTGGGTAAAATAAATTTTCCATGGGGTCTGTTAAAATACGAAAACCCTTTGTTTAAGGTAACGTTATCCCCATTCACTGGTATAATGGAAGACTGCACGTTCATTGAACAAAGACGAGGGTCGTGCAGGAGCTCATAACTAACATCAACCTAATACAAGCTGCGCCATTATAACCTAACTCTGTGTACACGGACGATAAATACTTAGAACATAGCTTTTTCATGAACCAATGACAGTTTTGAGCACAGCGACAGGGAGTGAAACTGGCGACATCTGTAACCAAAAAAAGTTACTGGTGACTTTAAAGTCCCTAGTTAAGAAATCATCCCCTTCAACCTCGCTCTTCCTCCTTCGAAGTGCCTCTGCTTATTTTGAGGATCCCAAGGGCAGCTCAGCACTTGGATAAATTCGAGTTTAATCTAAATGGAAAAAAAAAAAATAGTACCAGCGTGCTGCGACACTCAAAACAAAAGAATGTTAGGAAATTTTTGTTCTCAAAAATATAATCGCACCAACGTCTGGAGACGGGCTAGGACGAAAAACCAGATGGGGGACATGGAGAGGGAAGGGTAAAAAAAGGAAAGAGTACCCGAGACACTAAATTGGACGTTGAGAAGAACACTCGAGACAGCAGATACTACTGAGTGGTTGAAAAGATAAGGGCACTGTGTAAAACGTGAAAAAAAAAATACAAATCCCACCCCCTCTTACCCCCACCCGTGAGTCAATCAAAAATCCGTTATCGTCGTAACGGCTGGAGAATATTTTTCCAAACGACTTCTCTGTAATTTAATGATAAAATTATATTTTATAATCAAGATTATTAGTTAGTCCAGATGGCGAACACTGTGTAAAATTAATGCCAATATTAATTTCTTATAGACTGGACACACAATGGAAAAATTTGAACGTTATTAAATGTCTGGGCAAGTATAATAAAAAATTATATTTCTACTGACTGTTTAAGATTGCACGTACTTTTAATTAGACTCCTTTTGCTTATTCAGGATTGCAAAATTGGCCGGTACGTAATAACAAAAGTTCCATAAGGTGCCATAAAAGAATCTGAGAAGTGTACCGCGTGAAGATGTTACTTAAATAACGCTATTGAAAGGTGACCCGATTGCAATAATAAGTTCACGAGGTTTGTGCAGTTCCCATAAAATGATACGTAACACAGATTAATAATATTGTTAAAATAAATGGATAAATGAAATTTTAAGCCTTCCATTTGGCTCATCCTGACGAGCACCGCCATAACCATTAATGATCGAATACTCTCTGATGTCTGCAAGAGCAATAAACGTGAAGCCAGCTACCGGCCTTTGTAATATCCCCACCTCCAATTGTCAGCCGCGTAACGTGAAGTAACGAGTGAGCAGATTGCACGAAAATTCAAACTGGAACATTCGCTGACCTATATACCAGTAGCCACATACATATAGAAGAGTATGACCTTAATGAGTTCCCACGAGGACGAAGGATTTTGAGGTAGCGACGTGTCAAAAGGAAAATTGAACTAACAAAAAAAAGATACACAAAAACAATAAAGCAACCGAGAACTGACATTGTTATTATTTTAACAAAATTTATATTCACCCAATCCTACTGCAACCTTTTTTTGTTCAAGGTAAATCGCGTGCAGGGTCCGTAGAGTCGATTTGTGAGGTTAGGCTCTGTGCCGGTTTCCGAGAAGAAACTGAAGAGGGATATCCAAGAGAACGACACCATTAGCGGCAGTCGCCGGGACCAGGCTCGGTCACTAATGGCCGTCGGAAGTTTGTACTACGTAAGGAATTATGCGAAGCTGGAGGCGATCTCGGGAGCTTTCCCACGACGTGCCGCCTTGGGTAGTCCATTGTCAAATTTTTTTTTGAAAACGATCCCACCGCCCGGAGCACTTGTTAACCGTGTCTAAAATGCGGGACTAAATAAGCTTGTATATAAACTTCCATTAGGAATTAACCGCAGTAAGAGGTGTATTTTCACTAAGTGACAATTCGCTTTGACGTTAAACTCCGGGCAGGCGTAGTTCAGATTTTGGACGAGTGGGCGTGCGGCCATGCGGGACTCGGCTGAATCAAAGACACTCGGTCGGTAATGTAGAGTTCCCAATAGTCCCGTACATCATATATCTATATATACCTGAATAGCTAAGTACAAATGTATGTTCCTTAGGTACATATAATATGAAATTACCATGTACGCACGTATGTGCCTACACGACGGAATTAGTCCGATTATATTACCGACCGAGCCGATATCGAAACGCATTGTGCGAAGGTAATAGGATATCTAATAAAATATAACGCAAACATTCTCTATTCCATTGACGACGGTTCCTCCTGCGGCGCCATGTCACTCCCTATAATAAAAGTCAATTACAGTGATATTTCATTACCGAAGAGCGTCCACCCACGCTCGATCTACGTGCATACCGAGGTAGGTGCTGGCGAGACGGGACACAAATAACGTCTAGACGGGATACCCGGGGGTCTTTAATTAATTTATTACTTTTTTGACAAGTTAAACTCATTATCTAACTTTTTACCAGTTTCCGGCTTATGGTCTTAGCAAGGAACGCTGGCACGAAAATCTTTCGTGTAGATTCGCCTTCACCATTTTTCTATATGCATCTGTCGCGTGATATGCGGCATCCATTTTTCATAGGTCCATTACAAGACATGTAATACAATTGTGACATGTATATGTATATATGACGTTGTAAAATTTTTTTTAACACTTGCCAGCGACCCATTTCCCGAAAATGATGATACAAAAAATCGTCATTAAATTAAAAAAAAAAATTAAAATAGGAATAATAAAAAATTTATGTTTTAGATAAATATTACATTGATAAGATTTTACTGCGCAGTAAATCATCCTTTTATTTTGGTCTGATGCCCGGAAGGGATCCTCGATCAACTGTGCTACTTAGAGAAATGAATGAATGAGAACTCGTAACCGGAACCAGCACGAGAATAGAACGAAACCGGAAGTGGGTTCTAGGCAAAAAATTTTCTGGTTGCTTTTGCTTGGTAAAACCGTTGAAACGGGTAATCGGCTACTCGCGTGTCTCGGAATCGGAGACTCCTGGTTTTCGACGTTTGATCATGGATTCCGTTTGAATCCGTCATTAATGAAGGAACATTTTCGAAATAATTTCAAAGACTTTCAGATTGGGAGCGATTTTCATTTGAGGCAGAGCCTAATTACCAGCTCGACAAGGTTCGCGATGGCAATCGAACCTCATTACGTGCTCCCCCCTTTGGATAACGTTTCTTTTTCTCTCGCCCGCAAAATGGGAAACGCGTTCAAATCGTACGATAACGATCAGAACTTCTTTCGCTGTCACTCCAATCGATGATCAATTTTCGCATGGACAGTTCGATCTTTTTTTTTTTTTTTACAAATTTGACAAACCTAACGCAATGTCCGATTTACGAATCTGAGCTTGAAATCTAAATCGACGTTCCTTACCGATAATTGTCATTGATAAGTAAAAAGTTCAACTATTATTGGTCCATCTATACGAAAGTGTACGATTATAATTTTGATTAAAAAATTATTATCTAATTTTAATTGTTACCATTTTTTTTTTCAATACATTTTATTGTAAAAATATTCTTAGTAACTGTATGAGACGATTCATCGAATTCAAGATCAATAAATTTGATTGATAATTTATTATCGATTTTTCTTTTAGATCCAATCGATAATCGCCTATATGTATACTGGATATACATATATACACATATATCCCAGCGCAGTTCGTCTCTAATAAAGCTCTTTAAATTTCACAGTCACCAACGCCTATCGAGAGATGAAAAATTTCCAATCGATCCGATCAGATTTCACTGAAAATAATTCATCCAACGACAGAACTAAATTACGAGAAATAATGATACCAAGTTTCACGCCCACCTCGAGAAGACATTATCGAAAGCAATTATCTTCGCGAGGAGTAGGAAACCCCGTACCACCCAAGATTATACCTGCTCCGAATGATACCATACAGATATACCAATCCACACAAGGTATACAAATGAAAAATCCAAAGAAATTGTGAAAAAAAATTACCGTAATTTGAATTACCCGCCACTCTCAAAATCAAACGTCAAAATCTTCACGTGTCCAAAAAAATTATTCAATATCAATTGAACCTTAATTTCAACGAAAACCTAAGAGGATCTTGAGGACCCAACAAAATTTTTCATCTAACCTTTGACCTCGATGTTCGTAAGTATCCATACTTGTCATCCCAGACATCCTAGATGCTCTTTATCTCTCTTGGGTCAAGCATAGACGTAGTCCGGGCCAAGATCTCCAAGAGAGATAGTTATACGAGAAGTCAGCGATTGACCGGAGATGCTATTGGATTTTTTTCTTTTCCTTTTGACCCTCTTAATTTTCTTTCCGCCGATGGGTACTTCCGGCTCGATCGACGCTATCCTTCGATAATCACTGACGCGGGACGCTTCGAGATGACCGAACCTGAGCTTGCTCTGCGGATAACGACGGCTAACTGGATGCTGCCAGTAAGAAACTGACTGCTTTCCTTCCTCCCTCCAGTTAAGGGCTGATGTTTGTAACGTGGAGGAACGAAGGATTCCTGAAGATTGGTGCTGGTTTGCGGATGCTGAGTACTGTCGGGTACCTGACTGGAAGAGAAGACGGGAGGGGGGGGGGGTGTCCTCTTCTGCTACGGTAAACTCTCGAACCGCCCCTAATCTGTTCTTCTTCTTGCTGCTTGCGATCGAGGAAATAGGTTAGATATTTTTTGCAAAAAAATCTCGCTACGATAGTTTTCACCTTTTTTAAGTGATTTTACAATTTTAAGGAATTTTACGAAATTTTACGAAATCTTTTATATTCTATTTTATTACCGGCATTTGGATCGGAATGACGGATTTATGCCTTTTTTGTTTTTTTTTATAAGGACGACTGCATCAGATGCTGTAACGTTGATGATGCGTCATCATCTCTCTCTGGAGAAACTATTTAATACCTCCCCCTCTCTCGCCCCAGCCCAGCCACAATTTTTATTTTATTATCCAATATCGTCCAAACGATATATCCCAAAGCGATTGGATAGCTGAAACGTTCAACGGAGAACCAATCATCGTCTCCTGGCTGAGTAATGGCGGACCTTTCCTGCATACTACTTTCATTCCGATAAGTGCAACCTTTCGCATTGACGTAATGTCAATATTTTTTGATCAGACAAATATTTTAGTCGAATTCCATAAATCCCGACTGTTTACTTATAAAAAAAAAGAAAAGTAATATCAACAAGTAAAGCAATCACAGACTCCCGTCGCAATCCCTCATGGTTACAATATAAGGAGTACATTAAAAACGATACCCGATGCAGATTCCAGTTTTGATAAAAATTTAACTCTCGGCAGGTCTGCCTTTTCCAGAAGAAAGTTCATCGAGTAAGGGAATATTTAAAAGATATATATGTATATGCACATATAAGGTGGCGTCTAGACGCTCAGCGTCGATGGAGAACCCATTGTACTTCTTGTTTATTTATATCATCCAGAACGCAGGCAAAAAAGTTCTCTCGAGATTTGCCCATATATCACCCTTAGGCCTTAGAAAATTTCCAAAGCAACCCTGGCTGGCACGTTCGTGGATGTCGAAAATTGGAAAAAAAAAATTCTCACGACCCTGACCTACCCTTCCTTATATTAGATTCGCTAAATAAATTCTATAATATTTTACGCTGTTAATTTTTCAAGCTGGGCTGATTATTATTATCGTAAAGTCCCACTGACCCGCCTCCCTTTAACTTGCGGGTACTCCGTGCCGGTCGGTAAAGAAGTTTCTTCCCGAGAATCTAATATACGTCGTTAAAGGCCAAAGATTAAGGGGAACGAATTTTCTTTGACGGAAAGTAAAGACTACGTAAGCTGCTTGAGAGTGCCAAAAGCGAAAAAAGAAATTTTAAGGGTAAATATCCCTGACAAGTTGATAAGCGAAAAGTTCCGTGGACTTTGGGGGATGAATGAGTGGGGTGGACGATGTTACGTTTGGCAATAGTGCGGAGGAGTAAGGAGGTGGGACCGGAAGTGTTGTTTCATTAAGAGTGGCCAGGCGGATTGGACTGTTTCCTCTCTGGCCTGGAATCTGTACAAGAGAGCCTGGAGCAGCTGTAAGACTGCATCTCGTTTGCGCTTATTAATTATTTGTGCTCGACATTTCGGTCGTTGTTCCTCGAGAAATTCATACTCGAGTATCGTCGACTTTTTTTTCTGTGCCCGTGCAAAAGCGTTTTGAGAGAAAACAATTTTTTTTCTAAAATATTTATCTTTCATATTTTTCAAAATAGTATGAACAAAGTCAAATCAGCTTGTACCGCCGTCCCAACCAGTGGCTGCTAAGACATTCGAAGACGAAGTGGTGGTAGAGTAATTAATAAAAAAAAAATATTACAAAATTAATTCATTCTTTAAATCGTTTCAAAATGCACTGCTAAACGCGTGTAATTAAGGTGTCGAAGGGGTTGCGAGAAAAAAAAATTAAACAATCATACTTTTGTAAAACCCTTCAAGAAAGGGTTTTCGCCGCCCTATCTCGACACTGGCGACGTCCATTAGGCACATAGTGCGGTAGCACAGCGCCCCTATCGTCAAACGTATAAAGCGCCGGTATTGCCCAAGTGGTCTTCGCAAATAATCGCCTTCCATTATTCACTCGAGCCAAAACTTTCCGTTTGCTGTTGCGTACTCGAATGATTCTCTTTGTCATGTAAAAACGGCGGTCGGGCTTACGGTTTCGAGTAATGGAGAACGTATTTTCTCACCCCTGAGAGACCGGAGAGACTTCGTTGCCAAGAAATAAGAACTAAGAGCCAAACGTCCTGATCGTCTTTCTAGATTTCTTTCGCATCCTGTCCGTGTCGCTCGGAGCAATTTTTATATACATATTTCTTTTTCTCTGTCGAACCAAGTGACTAGAGATCGGTTCTATCGGTTAATAGGGATTCACGAAAAACCGGTTCTACGTTCTCCCGCGGCCTATATGTACGTACCCATACGTGTCTTTAGCTCAGATTCGATCCCTATAGATTTCTAAGCCTCGTGTCCGCCATTACAATCAAATTTAATCCCAGGACAGGTTTACGCTCGGGGCTAACCTGACGTTCAGAAAATGTATTACGAAATTCTCAGTTACCGCTATCGATCATTACGTGTATCCTGCTATTGATGATGAAACTGAATTGATAAGAGAGAGATAAAGGATATACGTGAAAGATGATAAAATATATACGAGCTGCTTATAAAGCTGATGAAAAATGACTTGGTCCGATTCTATGTTAAATATTTCTAAAACCGTCTACTCTTTCAGCTTCACCTACGGGCAATAATGGAATTAATAAAAATTGAAATTAATAGTTCAATCCTAATAACGCTGATTTACGTTTGACTAATGCGACCCAATTCCCAAAATGTCTCTTAATATTTATGATAATTGCTCCGTAACCCAGTTACATAAACACATAACTATTTACATGTGAAATATAACAAGTTTCAGCCAACCGAAGCAAGTTGTGAAATAAGCTTTAACAATGATAGTTGACTTGTACACTAGGTTTTTGCAAATAGACCAGTTATTGGATACGACAAATGAATTTACAGCAAATTGACAAACTTATGTCACATTGACTAAAGCACACAGCAAATTGCAGCCAATTAAAGATTTCACCCGTCTAACAAACTTATAATCGTGACTCGACATACCCAGTGTATCATTCAATAACAGTAAGTTTCAAACGTGATAATCCCGTTGATTCGAGATCGTCGAGGAGATAATAAAAAAGTAAGCGCACAGTTTGCGCTCAGCGCAGACCAACTGCATAACCGTAAGTAGTAGCCACTGGAATTGCATTCCTGACGTTCGCGGAAATTGTTCCGTTGCACGAGACGATGTACTCCCAGGCATTCCGTGTTAATCGATACCATTTAAAACACTGCAGGTAATGGATTGCAACGTAAAAGAATCCTCCGTGATAAGCATTCTTGTTCCTGAGAAATAAGCAAACGTGATGACATTAAAAATTACAGTTATTAACGTTCGAATTTCACAATATACTCGTTACGGACCTCGAATCAGAGCGAACTGTCATAATTGCAAAAGCGCCACATGACGCATTGCGGCCAAAATCGGAAGCTCCAGAATTCGAATCCCCCGCAGCACGTGCGAAGGAGGATCGTGTCCCGTGGATAGCGGCGGGAATGGTTGGAAAAAGTTCAATAGCCACAGATCATGGGCTCAAGCTCCACGGGCCCTTAGAGCTCGATTCACGAGCCGTCGTGATTCGAATCAAAGGTAGTTTCATATTACGTTTGGAAAGACGTGGATGTGCGGTGTCCCACGGCGTAGCGGCTTACCATACGCGGCTGTGCCCCACGAGTATAGGGCGGATCGAAGGTGGGAAGGAAAGACGCCAGAAATATATATGGAAGCCTTGCTGCAGGGGAAAAGAGGATTCTTCTGTATCCTGGGAATCCGTAACACCGTAAATTCATATCCGAAAGGATGCCAGCCACTGAAAAGTTTCGTCCCGTTGGAAAAGTTTATAGATTTTTCAAGGCTCAAAAAAAAAAAAAAATATCGCACGAAAACGAAGTCGCCGCACACTTCCCCACCCCCGTCATCCGTGCCCTGTTAACTCTTCGCATGACCCAACCTTCAATTCAGGAATGTATAATTAACATTGTTCACGAGTCGAAAATATAGACTGACGTAAATTTTTATTACATATCTTTTCACTTTGTAATGTCCCACAATCCGTTTGCAAAATTAAACGCTGGGTATATGTCGGGGTTAACGTTTGAGAAAGATGGCTATAATTTTCCAGCGTTCGTTCCAAGTATTTTAATGTCACGGCACCCAACCTGGGGTGCTCAATCTCTGCTTTCCGAACTCAAAGAATTGCCACGGAAAGCGGTTAAAGCCACAGCGGGAAGGGAGGGTGTTTTGTGTGAAATTGCTCGCGGTAAATGTCGGGAATAATTGTCTGAGAGTTTCGAAAGTTTTACACGTTGCGCGGATAATGGCGATGAAAGTAATTTTCAGCGACGTCCCGCGAGAGCTATCGATAAACGAAAGTTTCGAAGGCTGCTTATGGCTTATGACCAGCCCTCGAGAATTGGCTAATGCGCGTGTCTCGTGTGTGTCGTGCGCGCCGTTTCCTCTATATGAGCACGAAAATTGTTCGCTCTCCACTTACGTTAATTAGGGACTTTTACGTTATACGACGCATTCGATTCGTTGGTACAATCTTTTTTTCTCACTCGTTAGAATCGCACATAGATTTTCAAGCGTCGCGCAAAGTCCGGGAAAACGAACGCTATCGACGGGACCTTCAATTAAAATCAACCGATCCAATTTACACGAGATTTACCTTTCAATTTAACGCCGCTCGGTCGTCCCTTTCAACTTCATACATTGTCTGCCGAAAATCAGAAGCTTCGCGGATAATAACAGTTCATCCTGGTTCGGCTTCCATTGAGATATCTACGAATCCAAACATTTATCCACGAGCAACACTCGAACGTAACCTGTACATACGTTAAGTTGACAAGTGAATTTTGTCAGTAAATAACGTAAGATCACTATTTGACAGTATAACGATGACAGTCGTTACACGCTGCTGTACCAGAGAAAACCGAAGAATCGTAAAGTTATACATGCACTGATCCAAGAACGTACGTTGCATTAATTCATAAGATCAAACGAGAGAGGAAAGAACATCGTCGATCTACCTCGATCTTTTCCTTCCCTACGATTTGTCAATCGAGCAAATCTATTCGCAAACACTTGACGAATCGCCAAAGGCCCGTACCCGTAGCTCTCACGAAATTATACGTTCGGATCACGTTCTCGCTTGACCGTTCCAGGGTATTCAATGAGCTATTTTGCCGGGAACGAAGGCGCCTACGTCGAGGCTATCACGAGCTATCGAAAGATCAACAGCGATTGGCTACGTCCGGCCTAACGGACGCGCCGATTGGTCCGCATTCACCGTGGCTCCCTCAGCGCCACACGACGTTTGTCTTGCGAAGCACGTTCGGGCCTCCCGTCGTACCTCTAGAAACTGCTTTGTTTCCGTTGTTGAGCTGCCGTCGGCCAGCTTCGTCTCTCGCTCTCTCCTGCGTCTTGCGTCCCGCAGTATTCGGCAGTAAAAATCTACGATTCCCTAAATTTATATCGAAGTCTTTCGATCTGTCTCACGCGAGTCAGCCACCCAATGTTTCGCCGATCGTTCGCGACATCGAGTCAAAGCATGTATAACCTCAAATTTCGCGCAAGGATATTATATGGTCGCACGACGAATCGCCATCTACTCGCTCGCTCGTGTATCACAGGTACCTTATTACACATTTTTCCTTAGCAATTTCTTTTTACTCTATCGTCCAATACTTTCGGCATTGGATACGATCGATCGACAGGCACTGGTCTCGCGATACGTAATACGTAAACCGAGCTCGCGAACCTATGCATCGCTGCACCTGGGAACAGCGCGGCATACCTTCCCTGTCTCCTGGATAGACAAACGAGCGTGTTTCCTTCATGAAACATATAGAGCACCGTTGCATAACCGGTTCCTGTCGTATACGTGTATGAGACACGGGCCCGTAAACCAAGTAAGTATCGCGTGTACCTTCCGAGTAACCAAGGATCCCAAAGATCCTTGCCAATCGGTCGAATGCGAATAAAGATTATTTATGGCACGGGCTAAGAATTCTTTTACTCGACCACTGCGTAATTATGTTGGCTCTTAAGGGCAATTGCAATTACTCCTGTTACATGTTACAGACTGTAGGAATGTTACTACAACCCGAAGGCGTGTTCTAGATGTCGGACAGCATTGCGCCTTTGCCCAATAGCCTCGCATCTGTTGTATTTTTAAGAGAACGTACTTCTTCCTTCTCCTTGCTTGACGTTAATTATATTATTATTGATGGACTGTTTTTTTTCTTCTTCTTTTTTTTCTTTCATCCTTTATGGGCTTCTCATTTCATTTTTATCACTGCCATTTTATCCGTGGACGTTGAAGTTCCTGTTACTTGTTTGAAGCCGTGAAACTTTTAAGGGCTCGTACAAACTTTCCGAAAGTTACTTAAGCTAATGTTTCTTTTCGTCTGCAATTATATCCTATGCATTGTCTACAGAAGGTGGAAAAGTAAACGAAGGTTCCGAGACTCAACTAGATTTCAATTGTGTTGGCTGAACGAGCAAGCAACCTAATTTTATGCTGGGATCGTGAAATTGAATTTTTATAATTATTTTAAAAAATTTCATTCAAAGGCTAATGTATAACAACATTTTTTTCATGTGGTAAATCGAGATACTCACTATGTTCGATTTAATAATTCTTGCGGAAATGGCGCTCTGTATGTTTACGTGTCTGGCTGTAATGGCTTCTCCGTCAGACATTGGTAAATCCATTTTAGAAATCGCGGGAAAAAGATGGCGGACGCGAGTTAAGCGCACGGGCGTCCATCAAACGCCATTTGCAGAAACTGGGCGAAGCCAGAGTGTCCATCAGATGTCATTTGTCAGGACCAAGAATCGCGCGATCACGCGAATCCCATGCCTACGAGCCGTCTGGCCGTCGGAGCAAATGAAATTACTGTGCTCATTCGCGAATTCACCGGCAAGTAAATCGCCGTTATAAATAATGCAACACTGCAGAAAACTCATGGGAATTTACTCGCACTCGACGTCTCTACGCCAATAGGGATCATCAAAGATGCTGAAGTGCAAGTGGTAATTTCCTAGGAGCGGAAAAATTCTCTCGTTTCGCTTTGATCGCTTTCAGGGAGAGATTGGAAAACTCTTCAGAAATTGCAAACACAATCAGTTTCAATGAGACGAGAAAAAATTGTTTTTGAAAAATCATTCAAAGACTTCCGACAGCACTGTGACGTGTAAAATGGATGTTTTTACTGTTGAGAATAAAAAAAAAAAAAATATTTACAAGGAGTCTTTCAATAGTTTCGAACAATTATTCTCTAAAGTTACCTGCTAATTTGCTTGGCGCAATTTGAAGAGTCTCGCAAAACTTTTCTCTTTTCTCTGTCTCGTCAATTGCAACGTACTTTCTCGATCTTCTCAAAGTTTCAGTGACCCAGCATCCATTTGGTCCACATTGAGTTCGTGGCTGTTGGAATAAGCAGTTGCTGTCAGTAGTCAGTCGTAAAACTTCGTTCTTCGTTCTCTAATACTTTCCGAGCACGTATTTCGATCAGCCGTCAACTCGGCCGGTAAAGAAGAGCTCGCTCGGAATTCATCTCAAATTTACGGCAACGTACGAGACTGCACGACGCCAACGCGGCACCGGTCCAAGATAATTACCCAGAGTATTGGCCAACCTTCCTAAGAGACACACAAAGTCTACGGAGTCTCGTCCGGTCGCCGCAATGGACACTGGCTAAAGTTAAGTGTAGCGAGTGTCGGTAAACTTGAACCAACTGAAATTCGAGTCTCGCGGCGGGGACCGACTCGCTCGAGTTTAAGTTTTAGTAAGACGAGTGAAGTTGGCCACAGTCGAAGTTGACGCTGACTGCGCGCGCAATTGCCTTTCGAACGGACGCGCAAAGTAAAAACAAAGACTGATGTGACTCGAAAGTAAGTGGGATAAAAATTAAAAATTCTTTTTAAATATCTACCCAGGTACCCGTACCTTATAGAAATATTTTTATAAGATTCTCGAGTACCTCAACTGCCGTGATTAAGTATGACGAAGGACAAAAATTTCAAATATCCCCAATGGAATTCGACATAAGAATCGTCCGTGTACAGTTCGGGCACGACAGCTGTATAAATTTCGAAAATGTCCGGATGAAAGAAATTTCGATTATTTCGGACAATAAAAATAATAATAAGATACCCAAGGGTAATGTCGTCGAGATTTAAAGATAAGGGAACTTCATCTCGCTCAACAGAATTCACGCAATTCCATCAACGAAGTTTAAACGAGTCGCGCATTTTTCACATCCTCCAACGTCTTCCTCGTGTTCCGTTCGAAGATTCGGAGAATCCTTGGAATTCTCAACAGACAGACCCATCGGTGCTTGCAATGTCCTCGATTTCACCTCCTCCGCCCGTAACGCCGCTACTTTCGAAATACCGAAAGTCTCCTTAGATATTAGTACGAGATTATCCTTTATCTTATCCACCAATGGCGACGATACTCGAAATTGTAAAAATTGACGCGAATCAAATTGACGAATTTTTCGATCAAATTTTTAACACCCTTCAGCTGCCTTTTGTACAAAGCGAATTTTAACAAGATACGTTCGAATTGCGCTAGTTTCCAGAAACACGAAAATAAACGACGAGAATACGTACATTGAGTAAAATTCAAATTTCACTTCAGCACTTTGAACAGCTTAAAGCCAGAGACAAAAGTTATTATCACCTGCAGAGACATCGAGTATAAAAAAAAGATACGTACAATTACGCGACGATGCGTTCGAATAGCCACAAAAAGCTTTCGAACGACGTTCACGTTTAATTTGAGCCTAAATTAAAATTACTCTTAACGTAGAAAAGAATCTAAATTACCCTTAACCTGATCGCTGGTTCTAAATAAGCCCAAGTCGGATAACAAGTCTTTCGCAAAAGGGGTTTATTGCAAAAAGGAGGTCACAGCAGGGTCACGTGACAGGTCGTAACCGTAAAGCGATCGCGGATAACCCCAAGACCGTGAACAAGGACGACGGGGTAGTCGTAGTCGACGTAGACGTCGTTGTTCGCCATTTTCTATCCTTGCTCAAAATTGAACTTCGACCGGGACCAATTCTAGTATACCAAGGTCAACCCTTATTACGGTATAACAGTATTGAGACAGGCATAAGAAGCAAGTACATGAATATACACAAAAATAAACTACTGTACATACCTGCCAGTCAGAAATGAATATTGTTCTGTGTGAACGGAGCATAATAAAACCACTCTTAGCGATATCCTCGAAAACGATCTGATCAAGGAATATATATATATATATATATATATACCATATATATATACAGCGTACACACATTGTGAAAAATGATTTAAAAAATTTCATCAATTTTCAAGGACGTTTAATTTAGAACGACAAGGTCGAAGGTCAAGAGACGAATTCAATGAATCGTAACACTTCGTTACACTCGTCGATATTACCCTAAATTACCAAGGGTTGAAATTTGGTCCAGCGAACGAATTCCAACCCTTGGTCCCGCCGCGACAATCCCCTTTTGGCCTTCGACAATCGCACCCCTTGCCAACCTAACCTGTACTAAACGTAATCGCGGTATCCCTTGGCCTCGACCTCTCATCCATATCCTCCAGTTCCTCTTCGACCACCCACCCCTCCGTATACCTAACCTACATCTTCTCCCTCTGTGTCCAGCACCTTCCCTAGGAACTTTGTGAACCCACCAATTCCAGTTTCCGAGCAATTGACCTGGATAAGTAGCGGCCCTGCGACTATTAGCCGCTATTAGCTGCAATTGCTTACTACTACCCCCTACTAGTTCTTCTTGCACCCTCCGTGTATATATATATATATCCCTCGTAAGACTGATACTTCTTTTTCTTGAATATACCCATGTGTCACATAAATAATTGCTTACAATATTTTCTCATGCCTGGTATTCATATAAATAAGGGAGCGACTACCTGAAGTCCAAGGATAATTATCCTAAAGTGATTTCTCGTTGACCAATTGGCCATAAAAAGTCTTCGTTAACACTAAACGTACCATCGACCGGTGATTTGACCGTTTTAACGTCAAAAGTACGTTTATAAAAAATTGTCGGTACGTTTAGTGTTAAGGGAGAAAATTCGATTGACAGTGTCACACGATTTTTCTGGGAGGTCGGGGATTTGTTTTACGAAAGTACTTATCGGTACGATGATTCGTTCTGCGAAAGGGAATGAAAGTGGATGCTGCGGTATCCCTTGGGACACCCTGGAGTGTCGTATATGTACTTGGGATGGACTAAAATCAGTTTGATATAGTATCTGCTCCTGATGGAGAGGGAGGAAAAAAGAAATAAAACGAATAGCATATGTATATATATATATATGTGTGTATGTATATAAGTATATATATGTATGCTTTCGATATAACGAACGACTTCCAATCGGTTTTGTCGGCGACGTGAAACATATTTTCCGCTATACGAACAACGTGTAGACCTTCGCGTGTTTTGTCCGCTAGATGTCACGCGTATCGAATAGTGCAATTTTGGCAGTGTTACCGCGCCGTAAATTCGTTGCCATTTTTCGCTAGCGCAGCAATACGTTTCGATACCGTAATACCGTAGCCACCCTATATACGTATACCGTACCACGTAATTTGCGGTAAAAATAAAATACTGCCTCAAACGTGGAAAATTCAATTCTATCGATATTCTACTGTTTCCATTTAAAAAAAAAATGATTTTCTGTAAATTACGTAAATTCTCATGTTTCCTTAAAAAAAAAAAATATTTTTCTAGTACCCTGAACCATACGTGATATTTATTAGCGTAGTCCGGATGGTGATAACAGAAAAAAAAGATGGCTACGCGAGACGATGACGTCACTTAATTCAATTGAAAAGCTTTTTGGAGGAGAGGATGTGTAGGGGCTGTATCGGTTCAGGGGTAGATACAGGGAACGCGCCATCTGCAGACAATCTTTTCAGCCCGATGGCCTCACCGGGACCAATTTCAATCCATTATCCATTATATATCCGGAACGTTAAAGATTTCACATCGACACTATCGAACCATCGACAACCTTCGACCTATCGAAAGTTTTTCTACTACAAAAGCATGCGGAGCCACGGAAAAGTAAAAAAGAATTTTGAAAATTTTTTTATATTACCCAATCACTTGAGAGTCATTTTCAAAATCTAACAAAAAGATCGCGTCCAACCTATGAACAAGAGGGCGAGGCCTCTCTTACTGTGAATTATCGCCATTGGTACAATGGGGTCCCAAATACCCCCCCCCCCCCCGTTCGTTAGACCGTTGTCATGCAAAAATAATTATGACGACTCGAAGCACAGTTCATCAGGTTCACAGAGTGACGAACAATGCCCGACCGGTTTGTTGAAAAGATTGGGATTTACCGGATAAAAAAATCCCCCTCCCCCCCCCCCCTCCAAAAAAGACGAAACAAACTCGAGCCATCCCTTTCAACCCCTACAGGATGTAGTTCCCACCCCACGTAGTACACGCTAATTGTTACATTAATTAGACGGCTAATGGACGCTCGCTAAGCAGCCGTAGAAACGTCCGTTGACAGATTTCCAGTATGACGGATGTAGCAACACACACACACACACGTAGACGCGCACCCACACTTGTCAAAAAAAATACGTGCTTTTATCCTAGAATATTTAACGGACGTCTGCGCCATTTTCTACCTTTGATTTTCATTGTTCGTACTAGGAGCAACCGATGCCAGGGAGTCTTCCGTAATTAATTATACTTTTGTCCAGGTCCGCAGACAATACGTAGCGTATCTATATTTAAACGTTGACCGTCATTAATCACGAGGTACCATCAGGCAGCCATATATCTCTCACCGTTATGATTTTCGCGGGAATTTCAAACGTCGAGTAACGAACGAACGTCGTATTCGTTAAAACCAATTTTCATTTGTATTCTATTACAGATAATGGATGAAGACAAAAAATTGAATTTACCCTCTCTCCGCGAAATTAAAAAAAAATACAAATTTTCCCGGGATAATTAATCTCGAAAATATTTCAAGATGCCCGAAATTTGTTATTCTCTTGAAAAAAAAAAAAAAAGAAGATAGCAAATCTACGAACGTATAAATATCCAGACGCAAACACAAGGGCAGTTAACGTCGAGGTCGATGTCTAGACGAGGGACAAGGGGGGCGGCGAGGGGGGGGGAGCCTGCTTTCATTAGTAGAAACAAAAGAATAACGAATGAAAATTTTCGCGAAATATAACCACGGGAATTACGAAATCCTTGGTCGGGACGTTCTGGTCGTTTGAAAAAAAAAGAGACCCCCGCCCCCCATACCCAACAGTGCGTCTCGACCCACCCGACCTTCGCCCGGTGTCCTCGGGTCGCTCGTCATATTGTACACCCGACGGTACACGCGCGGAATAATAATAATAGTCCACGGAATTGTTACAATTCCATGGGCAGACGAATTCCCCCTTCCGGCCAATTGTCAATTCTTCATCGTCTACGTAATATTTCATGTGGACTCGTTTTCCCGCTCTTTCGCGCAGAGTCTTTTCCCCCTACCGAAAGCTGCTACTAGCGCCGATTCTAACGCCCGTGGCCAAAGCTGGAACTAAAATGACTAACTTGACAGTTAGCTTCTCAAATGTTCATTTTCACGCTGGATACTATCCACCCCACAAACCTTTGGATCTTATTCCGTTTAATTGGAACAATATTGACCCTTGCCTGCCTGAGTCCCCCCCCCCCCCACTCTCACTGATCTCAAGAACCACCCTAATCCCTAAGCCGTGACTGATGTGCACGAACGCGCCATAACATTTTCAGACACCCCAACCCTTGGCTACGTCATTGGCCTGAAGCACTTTTCTTCCATTTTTTTTCCTGCCCATTGGAAGGAGTGTATTGTATGGGGGTACCTTTATGAAGTGTCGGGCTAATCTCGTGTAAGGGATGTTATACCGTGTGTGATCGCAAAAGGGGACTTTTATTGGATTTTTATACGGTACTGATTGTACCGAATTTTCTTAACTCGACACCGATAACGAAAATCCGAGAACTAACTTACGTTACCTTCGGCCGTCCGTTCTTCGTCCGTGCATCCGTATTCCAGGCAGACGCCAGCCAATTCTTGTTTCATCGGGACCTGATGATCCGGTGTGACCTGGGAGTCGAGGTGGGAAAGTCTCAACTCCGAAAAACGAAAGTTCTGACGGAATCTATCGGAAGAGACGGTAGCTTAACGGATCCTGTCGACGTTTGGGGACGCGTCAAATCCAGAAACGCAACGGTAAGCGCTGATCTTTGGGGTCGCGTAAAATCAGCAAACGCAACCGGATGCGCGCACGAGAACGAACGATTACGGAAATGCGCGGCCTCTCAGGTTGCTAGAGGTTGAGGTAGGGTCGGAGGAAGTGTCAGGTAAATAGTGCCAGAAACAGAGAGCAATTGATCGGGAACGTAATAGACCGAACCGGAGTTATAAAATTGAAATCCTTCCTCCAATTAATAAATTGGAAATACTCACTGGACCTGGTTCAGCTGATTCGTGAAGGCTGAGATCTGCATCCAGGGAACACTGCAGTGGGCACTGCACTATAGGTCAACACCTGCACCTTCGAAACATACGCAGAAGATCCGTATAGGATTTTCTGGATATTGCGAAAACTAAACAAGCGAGAACCTTCTAGACCGTAAACAAAACAGCTAGAGAAACTATCAACAAACAGCCCGGGAGCGGGAGGCAGCTCGAGGCACCCCGGTCGGTGTCCCGAGACAGACTGACTTCGACAA